>VWPU01005217.1:0-52921 GCA_013398955.1 Callaeas wilsoni | reverse complement strand
GCTGTGGAGCTTTCAAAGCACTCCCAGTCAGCCTCCACACCTACTCTTCCTAAAGAGCACCTAAAGAGCAAAGGTGGTGGTCTGCATGTGCCCGACTTCAGCCCCAGCAGATGTGAAGGCTCCGTGTCAGTGCCTGTCCCACAGCACCATGACTGCGTTAGCTGAGGCACTGCAGCCTCTGCCCTCTTCCTGCATTGGTGGTTTCATAGTGCAATCTCAAGTAACTTCAGCTGCTGCTGGAGCCCTCTAAACCAAACTCCATGGAGCAATAGCAAGCTGATATAAATTACAGGCTTTTAAATGAGACTCTTGACTTCAAAAGACATTGTTGACCTCTGCCAGCCACTCCATTACATTGGGGCTGGTTGCAAAATTTCCTGGTTGAAAAACTTACTCTTTCATTTCTTCAATTTTTTCTTGCTTGCTTGGCTTCTCTAGAGCTTGCATCCATTTCTCATAGAGGTCAGCTGACAGAAGTTTGGAGGGAATATTTCGGAGAAAGTCCTGCAAGGCCAAGAGATTTTGATGAAGCTTTGACACTACCCCTGAGCACAGAGAGAATATTACTGTCACTTGGGCTCTCTAGGAGGCAGATTGACTCAAGCTACCTGACCATCAGCACTGATAGAGCAGTGCAATGCACAAGTGCACTTGCACTTGTGTACTAACAGGACCCAGCTTTCAGTTGCTTTTCCTTCACCTATAAATCTCACTATTGCTCCCTGGGGGGATGCTGAACAAGAGGACAAAGTGAGTTTCCTCAGGAAATCAGCAGCCCAACAAGTAGGACTGACAATCAGGTGGAAAAAGGACAAACTTTCCTAATCCTGAAGCATTTAGTCTGGCTTTGTTCTGGCTTTAGCCGAGTCCCATCTAGGTCAGCTCAGAGCACTGAATTGGGCCTGAGCATATTAGCAATGTCCTCCCACCAGTGTAGCTCAGAATTACTCACCTTCAAAACTACTGCCAGCAGATGCACAGATTTGCTTTTCAGATCAACATTCCAGCCTTTGTTTAGGTCCTCCTTCAACTCCTTTCGTGCCTTCTCATTGGCAGCTTTTCTGAATATCCCTTCAGTAGAAGGTCCTTTCATATACAATATGGCTAGGAGATCCTGCAGGGGAAAAAAATCAGACAGGAATGGAAGAACAGTTACTTGGATGAAGGAAGTTAGCAGGTGAGCATTTGTTTAGAAATAGAAGAAAAATTGTCTGGAGGTACACTGTACTCTGGTTAGTTCAGTAGCTAGTTCTTGCTCCAAGTAGATTACATCGGAAATAGTCTGATTTTCCCCTAATCCACCTTCTTTTTGAACTGATGAATTCCACTAGCTTCAATGGAGTCATCCTTGCTTACTTCCAGAAGGAAGCAAGGTATGGCTTAAATCTTAGTTCACATCCCCTCTCTCACAAGCCAGGCAAGTACTACTTAGAAGAGACAAATGCATGTCTATTGGGAGAGCCAATTCAGTGGGAGAACTGTTACAAGACTATTTTTATACAGAAGGTATTGTTTAGGTATTTGTTTGTGGCAGTCCATTGCTGAACACTTGTTTTTCGTGGAAATACAGAAATCCTTAGAAGTTTATGCTGCTGAAAGATTTATTTAAATTACTTCTCTAAAATTACAGATGTTTATATTAAGAAGCAGATCTTTGCTTCCTGGTCCTGGGTTCTCTACACTCCAAGTTACTTCCAGTGAAAGTTGGGTGGGCTGGACATTCCAGGCCCTTCTAAAAGGTTCCTCTATAACAGTACCTCCTTACCTGGACTGGCTGGGGCAGTGTGTCATCCTCCCCACAAATAAGTGCCAGAGGCTGGCCAAACAGAGAGATTTTGGCACCCAGGTCTAGCTGTCCTGAGGAATTTCTTTTGGCAAGGCTTCGTCTCAGAGTAAATGACTGCGATATCACCTTCTTTCTTTCCTTTGTTCCATCTGCTGCAAGTAAAAGGAAAACAAAGATTGATTTAAAATAGAAAAAACAACAGAGCACTATGTGGTCTTTAATCTGTGTGCAGTGCAGAGATGTATGTTGAAACAATTCAAACCAAATGGGGAGAAACTGAGAAACAACTAAGTGGTTACTAGGGAAACAACTGCCTAAACTGTAAAACTGTGGCCATCCCCCTAAGGCCACCACCTTTCCTGTTTTGGGTTGGATGTTTTTTACATTCTAGTCACTATTTCTTCTTAGAGAGTGGGAACATACAAGGCACAGAAATAACAACATTTATAGAGATTTTTGATTTTGCAGTAGTTTCTGTGATAACTCTGAGGCAGATATACCACTTGGGTAGCTGGCAATGACAACAATTTTCACTACATGGTCTGACTGTGCCCCAGCCTTAGGGGCTTCTACTCTTTGGCCTCTTTCACAGCCTGAAACGAAAACACATGGCTCCAGCTCTGCCAGCTCTGGAGCCAGCTCTAATGACAATGCACCTAGAGCTAGTGCTTGCCCCCTGCCACTTAGCCAGTGGAAGGTGATACTTCCTCCAGAGGATGGGAGCATCAGAGTAGGGCCTCACTGGCTTCAGGGTCAGAAATCTCTTAGCATGGGTTTTGCATCTGCTTCATAAAGATGAGGGCCAGGAATTTGAAGATTATAGTTTTATTGGGGTGGGGTGTGCCTTTTTTTTTCCCTTATACAAACAGTGAGAGAAGGAACCTTTTGTGAGGAAAGCTTTCTAAAGGATTTTCTTTCTCCAAATTCGCAATAAATGTCATGCTTTCTACTCCAAAATGAAGTTGTCTTACACAGATGAGAAGTTCTCAGGACTTCTCTTTGCAACTTAGCATAAGCTCTTGGTAGGTAGGGGTTAAAAAAATTTGAGAAGGTCACCTAACATTATAGTGTAATATAAAATATTTGCTTCTGATAACTCCTGAAAACTGGTCTGATATCATAGTCTGCTCCAAATCTGACCCTGCCCTGTTAATGGTCTGCTCTGAGTTTTTTACAGGTGCTGAGGTTTTGCATGGTGAGAAAAAACAAGTGCTGCTGCTGCTGCCAAGAGGGTTTATTTGCTCTGGTGTGCAACAGCTGGTAGCAGTACTCAGTACTTGGTTGCAGTGCCAGACCTCAGTGGGGATGCTTGAGTGAGAAAGAAACACATTTACTTCCCACTGCTACCAGGCAACACAATGAAACCTGGTTCGGAGGACCAGGGAACGGGAATACAAGACCTCTGGCACTCGGCACTGTCACCTCTGCTACTGAGCATATAGAAAAGAAGTAATTTGCAAATGAGTGGCACTCCAGGGCTTAAGCCCTCTCCTGGATGGATACTGTGGCTTCCTCTCAGGGAGGGGAAGCAGGCAGTTTCGGGTGGTTTTGTGCAAGTGCCAGCTTGAAAGCATTATATAGGAAGGCAGTTCCTCAGTTTGTTTTTGAAACTCACCATTTGAGAGGCAAAGTCTGTCTTCAGTATCTGCTGAGACTGACAGGGGACATTTCTTGGCATCAGTCTGCAAAAAATATGTTGCAGTTACAGAGCTGCCACAGTAGTGAGGGTAGTGAGGGCCACCAGTGAGCTGCTGCAGCTCCTCAGAAATACGGGGAGGCTCTGGGGAATAACCAGACAAGCCCAACACCTGGTGAAGAGGTGCCTCGGCCCAGGACTGACACTGCCTTGCTGCCCGGTAAGAGGGGTCTATGGTAAACCCTGAAGCCAGACACCCCAGTCATGCCCAACAGGTCACAACCCTGTGCCCTTCAGGCTGCGCTTTTGATCCAGAGAAGCCACAGCCAGACAACAGTCTCCTTTTTTGGGTCCTCCCCTGGAAATTTCCCCCTAAACTCTGCTGGGGAGCCTTGATGGCTTTGAAGCCTGAAAGATTCCTGAGCAAAGCTCCTCATGAGCCAGAGGAATGCACGGTCTGCCCACAGCAATGCCCAGCTCCCTCTGCTCAGTGTGGCACAGAGCTGCCTTTGAAGAGCTCTGCCCACTCCTGGGTGAGGGTAGGCAGCCGGCAGCTGCTAGAGGAGCCACCCCCACTTTGCTAAGGTATCTCACACCAGTACCCAAGAAGGATCCAGGAAAATGTAAGGGCTGCTTACCTCTGTCTGGCACACAATCAGACTCTCCATGTTCCCAGCATTTAATGTCTTTGACTAGGCAAGAAACAAAGACACTGTGTGAGTAACTGAATACTATGGTTTAAAAATCAGAGCTTTTCAAAGTCACTACGCTGACAGAGCTGAAATAATTAAGATACTCACAGTATTACAGCTGCTTAACACTTTCATTAGGAGTTTGATTGGAGGAGCTCTGGACACTCTGGTTTCCTTCAGTCCTCTTGTTTGCCTGTTTGGTGAACAGGGAATGGACAAAGAGTCTTGTAAAACTGCACCCTTCTTGGCTTTCTCCTCTGCAAGCCAATCAGGCGTGTATGATCATGAACCAGCAAGATCTTCTACATAAGTAAACCATGAAGCCCTTCTCTGGAAGGGCATTCAGCCCTGCTGCCCTATCTGCCTCCTGATTAAAAAAAAATAAAAGCAGCTTTCCATTTTTAATCCATGTAAAAAGTGAGCAAGTGGTGACAGCTACATATGGTCATTAATCTGCACACCCGAGGCTGAGCGACTCAGTCAGCTCTGCCCATGAGCTGTGCTTAGCAGTGGGTGCTCCCCCATCTATATTTTTGTACATCTCTGTGCAGTTGCATCTGAAGCTCTCCACTGATTTCAACCACGATGCCACAGATTTTATCAAAGGCAGTACTTACCCAAGAAGTGAGTCCAGCCAGAGCTCCTTCACCTCCCGTGAACTGCAGAGGAAAGGAGAAACAGCATCACTCCCCACTGCTACTAATCCTTTGGACAGAGGCAGGCGACTAAACAGTGTATACCACGTGTGCTGCCTTATATATGCAGAAGGGGCAGGTGGAAATTCACAGGCAGGAAGAAGCATCATGGGGCAGGACCAAGACACTACCAAATTTCTGGCTTCCTCTTTCCTTTTAGAAGAGCTACTTTTTTGTTTTTTCCCTCCCCTTAAAGAAAAAAAAAGAAGCTCTGGTAGCTGTTATGGATGGAAAAGATGAGACACTTGCCAGGTAAAGGTTCCAGCTATCATCACTGGCGTGAGGTGAGATGTGCAGAGGGGGCTGCAGTGTGGGCAGCTTTTCTTTACCATTAAAGGGCAGTGGGTACAGTCTGTCCTTTGACTGCTCAGAGACATTAGATTTGGCAGTTTAAAGACACACTGCCAGATCAAGTTACACTAAGAGCAGTGAAAACAACAGGGAGGTGGAATAGACAAGATTCAGAGAAATGCTGCTTTTTTAAAAGCTAATTGCAACAGTTTACTGTCTACAAGCAGATGTAGACACACATTTTGTCAGTGCTAAGTAGTTCTTGAGAATCTAGGCATAGGACTTCTGCAGATGAAGTGGTGTTATGTAATAATTTAGTAATGTATGACAATATATAATTAAAAAGTCTTGCTTAAAATCTATCTTAATAAGATATATTTGTGTGCACGTATTAAAATTCAATTCAGCTGAACAGATATAAAAATCTAGGAAAAATCTACCTCTGCTGACCTGTATCATTCTGTCGCTGACTGCCCCCGGAACGTGGACATATCAGGAATACAGCACTCACTCTACTAGGCCATTATGAAAATTCATTAAGGGTTGATGTTAAATACACGATATTATTTCTATTGATTTATTGACTGAGGCAAATTACAACCTTGTTTTCGGTGCCAGTCTGATGATCTTGTGAAAAGGAGGAGTTAAGGCTGAAGACAGAGTTGGGAATTCTTCAGTAGTGGATTTAGGTGGAAAGCACACTTGTGAAACTGTGGTCTTTCTGCTGCTTCCCTCATGGATGCTCCATTTCAGATGTGCAGAGGATGGGGCTGTCTTAGCACAGCTCTTTGCAGATGCACGTAATGGCTACATCCACCGCTGAATTCACCCTCAAAGTCGTTCTTTGTGTAACCACATCAGACCTGGCCAGTGTAGTACTGACCTTGTTTCATGTGAAACAGAAAGGTGATCTCTGTTTGACCCTAGCAGAAATCCAAAATGCAAAATTCACTTTTGTTCAATAGAGATGTGTCCGGAAGAGCAAATGGAGACCTGCTCTGCTTTTGTGGGGGAAGTTGCTGTAGGTCACCTTTTAAGTCCTCCTGAGGCCCATAATTTCCATGCTCCTGTAGTGGCACTGGTCTGTAGACTTGTTTAGGGCTGAAGCTTATAGCAATCTCTATCAATTAGTCTGCAGCCCTGTGCATTTACCACTGATCTTTTACTCACTGCTCTAACTGATATTTTGTTAATTATCGGTCCCATGACATTTATAGTTTCCCAACTAAATTCCATGGGCTGCTGCACATGCTTGCAGAAATATTGTCATCCTACATCACTTTCTCCTGAGAATTTGTTTTGAGGTTCCTTGGCAGCTGCAGCACCACTGCTGATGGCTTCAGTGGGATTCCTCAACAAGAACCATCTATTTTTCATCACATCTGTTAAATGTATATCCAAACATACTTGTCTGTTTAGTACCTCAGAGGGGACCTATGCAGTTTAATTCTGCCTTGCCCTCACTTCCAGCACTATACACGGATGTATTTCTGAGCTCAGTCTGTTTTGTGATTAAGACATGGGGTTTGATCTGGAAAATGTGTGCCTTGTGAAGAAAATGTGAGTTTAATGGGTGGTGATTTGCCAGGCCAGAAGCTTAGATTACAGTTCAGGCACCAGCTGTACACAGGGCACTATGCTTTGAGTTTCCCGGGAGAAGGTACAGTAATGGGTGGTGTATTGATAGCACATCACCAGACTGTCCACTGGCACACACTGCTGTATCTCTATCCAAGTAGTTCTCATCCATTAAAAGTTGTGGGGATATAACAGCCATTGTATGTGGAAAGTGTGTGTATAGGCCTGCCTGCCCATATGAAAAACAATTTGATTTCTTTTTACCCTCCTGATATAATGCTTTATTTAATAGCTTTTTTATGGTGTGTATCACAAACACTTAAATCGTGCCAAAATTACTTTAAAGCAGCTTATTTTATTACAAATAAGCAGGCATCCTAAAATGCTATGGTTTGGCAGAGTAATTGTTTGGCAACACAGAGGGAATCTTGGCTGTTTTTGTGAAAAACAGTAAGCAAGCACATGCTGATTCCTGCCAAACACTGCAGAGCTGTGTGCAGGCTTCCAGGGTCAGAAGAGCTGCTCTCACATCTACCAGCCAGAGCAGCTTCATGGCTTCCCCCTTAGCACAGAAAAGGTAACACGGATGTAAGGCCCAAAGCCAGCCTCCACCCTGAATATTAACAGAAAAGGCCTGTCATATGAGATGTTTACAAATTAAGTTCCCTTATATGAACAACTTCTCTCCCTGAGGAGGGTGAATCCATCTCTACCTCCCAGTTCTGCTTTGCAGACTTGAAACCTTTTCTATGGTACAGATCTTACACCACGATGCATCAGAGCAATGTGTTTGTTTTACCACAGCTGCTGCCCTGCGGCAAGGAGAACAGATGGCAGGTGGCTTGGGTACACCTGGAGCTGTTTGCAGGTGATATGTTTCTCCCAGTCCATCCCTGACTAAGTGAATGCACTCTCCTTCAAAGACGCTGGATATTTACACAAAAATCAGGGCATGGGAGAGAGGGTAGATTTGCAAGGGTTTTGTAGGACTAGCCTGTGTAGAAGCTCTTCCCCTGCTGTACACCAGGCTGCTTCCCTCAGTTCTGCTGAAGTGTTTTACATTCACTGGAGAGAAAGCAGGAACAGGGATGTCCTGCAGAGCAGCCAAGCCTGGGTGGATCCAGCCCTCTCAAGGACTGGGTTTGCCCCTCAAGATGTGAAGGATTTTCCTTATAGAAGCCAAGACATCAGTTTGATGTCTCTGCTTCCCCCAGTCCCAGCCAGCCCCTTTCCCCTGCCAGACCATGGCTGCTTTTGTGGTCCACTCCCAAGCCCTCTGCCCAACCAGTGTTTGGAGAGAGGGCTTATATAGCACTTGCTGCCAACATGGACCTAACGGTGATTTTCTCCTTTGTGTGAGCTCCAGTCAAGCTAGTCATTTTCTCCTCTTTTCTTCTCTTACACTTACACTGTGGCTCTGTGAAGGACTCTAGACCATAGCAATGGAAGAGCAACATCAATTGGCATGAGAAAGAAGTCAGGAGTTGACAGTGAAAAAAAGAGCAAAAAAATAAATCTGCTGTGACTGGAGAGTGTCTGTTTCCTTCTCTCCTTATCAAACCACAAATGGGAAAACCCCAGCCACAGCTCACTTTTGTTTATTTCTATTACTTTTGCAAATGTTTGACATCCTGGCCTTTAGGAAGGAGGGAGTGTGTGAATGAATCCTGAAACTCGCCTCCACCCCATTATCATGCCAGCAAGGAGGCAGCAGGAGCATAGCTGTGAGAAGGGTACAGCAGAATGCGCCTGGAGCAGCAATCCTTTCAAGCCCATATAGAGCAGAAAGAGCCTTCATCAGTGCCTCTCCATGTGGAAAAGGGATTGTATTCCAGTTTTGTCTTCACTGCCACAGCTGCAGTCTCCCTAGGGAACAATAGGAACATTTACCAAAATAAGGAAAGCAGTTGTGCCAAACTCAGAGAGCTGTTGGGTTGGTTGTTTCTTGGAAAGGAAAGATCTGTACAATCTGTCCGTGAACTCAAAGAACAAGATGGCAAGTGGGTTCCTGGAAACAGGCCACATTTATAGATGCCTTCTGAAGGCAGCTCTGATTTCCTACCACTCTCCAGAGTGTGTCATGGGATGCACAGGCATGGTTCAGGGTTTGATCACAGAAAAGAGGTCAGATAGACCTTTGATCAGGGCAGTCCCTACTTCCTACCTGTAAAAATTCAAAACAAGAACCATCAACCCAGCTGGTGCTGAACTCCTACAGGGTTGGTCAGGTAGAGTCTGAGCTCATGCTAAACCTGCCTTTGGAAAGTGAAACACACTGACAGTTTTTCCCAGCTCTGTTCAGCTGATTTCTATTCTGAATTAGATATCAAGGTTAGATTGCAGTGTGGGTTAGATTGCACCACCCTTCTACACACTGTGCTACTATTGCATGGGGAAAAGTTACAAATCAAAAATAACACAATAAATACAGCACAAGGTTATTCTATGCCCTTCTGGTGACACCATTTTGGTTGTGTTTGCTCTACAGTGTGGTTTGTTTATTCTTTCATGGGTGCTTCCCCCAAAACTAAGTTGCCAGCTCTAAAGATTTTTACTCATCCTCAGGTGACTGGTTCCAGTGGGTGCATTTTTAGTCATGAGGGGCAGGTGCATATGGGCCATTTTTCCAAAGGGTCTGTGCTGCTGTTTGGCTGTGTCTGCATTCAGCCTGCTATTGTATCTCTGGCATTTGGGAATTACTCATTTCTTGGGTTCCCTGAGGTAGCCAGCACAAAGTAACCAGGGAACTGAAGTTGCCCATCATTTCTGACTGAGCGGATGTAGATCTAAACTTTTGCTTACTTACACAAAAATAGTAGAGAACATGTAATTCAGTCTGCAATCTATTGTTTTCAAGATTCCTGGTTGACAGTACTCAAACAAAATTGAAAAGTGATATGCTTACTTTTTTTGTTAGTCCAGCAGTTTTTTCCCTTAATTTGCTTCTTTATGTTCATTCACAAATCAGAAACTGAGATGGGACTTTTTGCCAAGTTCATTTGCTGTCAGGGACAGATTATGCTTCTTACTGAATACAGAGAAGTGAATCTTGATTTTGCTTTTCAGGGTTAAGATGAATGGGGTTTTTTAGATTTTTTTTTTTTAATGTAGGCTTGTATGTCTCTTGTTTCTGCACATTGTGTTTTGCTTTGAATTTCAGCATCAAAATGATCTCAGATCTCAAAATGTGAATCAGGGGAAATGAGAGAGAACCTGGATTTAACATTGAATTCTAACTTGCATGTGATTTTCAGGCATAAGTCACCTCACTTTCACATAAAATATGATCTGTAGACTGGCATTGGCCTAGGAGCCAGTCTGGAATAAGACCAAGAAAACCTGGCCCAAGTGTAATTTGGGGTTTCACTGTATGTGTGTCCCATTGACACAAAAACTAGAAAAGAAAGGCAGGCTCAGGAATGCAAGACTTTACCACTGCCCTGGCAGCATGGGAGCTGGTCCAGGCAGACCAAGTGCCATGAACATAGCTGTTACCATAGGTGCCCAGGAGGAACAACCAAAAGTAGCTGGATTTTGCCCATCATTTCTCTCCAGCTGGCTTCCTCCAAGCCCCAGGGGTATTATGGGAACATCCCCAAACTCTTCATCATTGTGTTGCCCTTGTGAGATTGTAATTCCTGTGTTGTACCTGCTTCCTAAGTAATAACTGCCAGGAACCAGGTCCTCAACACCAATAAATTAACCAAGAATAGGAACCTTTACAACCACGCATCTAGATTCCATTCTCCAGGCAAAAGTGGTGTCAGGCAAAGCAAATCTTTCCAGGGACAACTCTGCTAACAACAGCTGAACTCCCCTGAACACATTTGACCCCATGCTTCAAGAGGGTTATTTGTTGTCTTATGCTGTCCTTGTGCATGCACATCCACACACTGTAAAATAAAATGTTCAGTGAAGTTTTGGCCACCCATCAAAATCAAGATGATAAACTTGAAACAAACATCTCCATATTAGCTGGTGATTGCCATATTGTTGCCACTAGTAACAGCTGCCCTGTTAGTGTTTTAAATAAACACTCCACTTCTGTACTGCTATCCTGTTTTAAAGCATGACTACCTTATGAGGATTTCTGAAAGCAAATGCTTCTCATGGCACAGGCTCTGCCTCCTGCTGCAGAGCATCATGAGGTCTCTGGGAGGAAGGGACGTGCAGAGAGTGGAGGTGCCCACAGGGCAGGCCAGAGTGGCCTCAGCGACCATCTCCGACTGGCACAACTGGAGGGCACCGAGGGCTGCCACACCCAGAGCCAGGGCAGCCAGGTCCTCACCTTCACATTTGCAAAAGCACGGTGACACTTCTAGGCCAGGAATAAGAGAGGAATTCCCACACTGCAGGGCAAGCAGGAACTGGGATCTCCCCCTTGTGAGAGTGGGGTCAGAGGAAGAAAAAATGCTTTTGAGTTCAGCTATTTGACCCACTGCTGGAGAGGGCTCAGCTTGAAGGCCAGGCTGTTCCCTTCAGGCTTGCGTTCCTGCAAAGCTGGCCATCAATTTATGCTGCTGACATGCAAACCAGATGCTATTATGGTGCCTTTACTTATTCCACCTGTGTGTGCTTGCTCTGGACCCTGCATTTTCTTTCAGTCCCGCAGTCACCGCACAGAGATGACACCCTGCGTGCCACAATGTCCATTTCCCTGTTCAGTGATGATGAAGGCTTGAGAAGAAGAATTTGTTCTCCATTTCCACTTCCTTTTAAAGCTTTTTTTGTGCTTTGTTTGTGCTTTACCTTTCCTTCCAATTATCAGAGTGTCTTTCTTTGGGATTTTTTTTTCTCTGAAAACAGTATCTGTGTGTGTTCTTACAGTCACAAACTGCCTTATTCAGAAATAGCAAGAAAGTTTGTGAGGGGAGGATATATCTTTAACCAGGCCAAATGATACAGGTACAAAACGCTTCCTCAGGTCTGAAAAGAAATGTCTGTCTTCACTCTCAGGACAAGTTGAGAAGAAATGCTCTGAATTTTACTAGATCCATTGATCACTTACACAGTTACTTGTTAAGATAATATTAGATACCCCAGAAGTACCTCAAGAAGGGTGTTTTCAAAGAGAGATGGAATCCTCCTCGCTTTAGGCACCATAAGATCTAAAAAGGCTAAGCCAAAAGGTGTACTGTTCAGCAACTGCTCTAACATTTGTGTAAACCAAAGACCATTATTTGCTACAGTCTTATTTCTGCTTGTGCAACACTGTGAACCTATCTTTTCCTTGTGTAACTTAATTGAACTTGGTATTCAGAAAGTTAACATGAACACTCATTATCCTGTAAGTTATGCCAAACCAAAGATGATGGTATGTGTGCCAGGGGTCCTTCTTCCATTTAGTATGTAACAGGGAAAAGTGGCTATTATTGCAATATACAAAAATCTCCAGAGCTTATCTTTCAGATTTAACCTCCTGGAATATTATAGCTCTAAGTCAGTCAACTCCAATGCTATACTCAGCAAAATAACGTTTAAAGATACAACGTATCATAGTAATTGACACCTGTCTGGGCTGTTTTAGGAGAGAGGGATTGCTGGAAGAGGAGTTTGAGAGGCCTTTCTTATGTCCCAGTGGTTGTTCCTCCTCCCTTCAACATTTCTATTTGCTTCCAGAAGTAAATATTCCCACAGTTTTCTTTGGATGAGAGTGTGCTGCAATGTAAACCTGTCATAACTGTGAGACTGACATGGATAAACAACACAGATAATATTTTCATTCTGGCCTTAAAGGAACAGTCCTAATGAACGTCACAAGCATGGAAAAAGTCATTACTTTAACAATTGAACATGCTTACTCAGCGCTCAGTAATCAACCTATAAATGTAAACAAGCCTACAACACAGTAATCCCCCTATTAGGGAATTTTCAGACTAACCAAAGACTGTAATTGCATCTTTGTGCTGGGATTTTGTGGGTGAACTCCGGGAGATGCTTCAGTTTGCCCTTTGATTTTCCATGCAACATCTGAAAGGTAGCCTGCCTTCTTTCTGTCTCAGTTTCTTATTAATTGCATGCTGCAAATAAAAGGTCGCTGCACTGCATAAGGTGCTTTGACATCTTTTGGTGAAAACTGGTACATACAGGAGAACTCTGTAAAGAGTTCAGCAGCTGTCGCCTCTCCTGCCTCCTATGTGCTATATAGCAAAGAGAAGACCTTAATTTTAGGCCTTCTGGCAAACCTTTGACAAATGAAAACATGTTTTTTGAAGTGTATCACCCATGAGAAAAATGCGTTCTTTTTCTGGGCATTATTTGTTGGTACAAGATCTTGTCCCTCCAAGGTCTTTGCAGTTCTACTTGCCACATCAGAATGCAGCAGTCACCTTCTGGCCATGTCACATACACATTTATTTTAAGCATGCAGCTGATTGTCAGGGTAATATATGAAAATGTGACAATATGTGATCATGTGACAAGGAAATAAATATGGTGACTGAACCAGCCATTTTATCTAGATTGTGTAATTAGAAACGTTTCTGAGCATGAACTCCTTTCCCTTTGCCTGACCTCTGGGAATGGATGTGACACGAGGACTCCAGCATGGTCACAGCAGAGGCTATGCTTTAATCATCTGGCTGATAGTGTGAAATGGTGTCACCTGATGTCTACATGTTCTATGAGGAGTTGCTTCCTTCAACGTGAGCTTGGGAAGAGCCTCATGGCACTGAAGTAATTGCAACCACTGTGTATCTTCAAGCTCCTAAGGAGGTCCTTGCCTTGTATATTCAACATAGAAGAAGTGCTGAAGGTAAGAGGTAGCTGTCAATTTCATAAATTTTGTATTTAATCTTCAAAAAAATCATTGGGATGGTGGCTGAAGGGGTATATGTATAGAGGTTGACTACTTGCTGCATATCCCAACAACAAGCCAGTGAACATTCCTTTCCACCACTGTGACACCATCTGTCAATGTTGAGATGTGCCAAAGTATTTGATTCAGTTCATCACTTTGTTGAAAAGTGCACAGACAAGTGCTTAGCTGAACATGCTGAGCTGGAGGATGAACTAAATACGTCTGGTACCAAGGCAGAAATCACGGCTTTATCCTTGTAATTAGTAGGTTTTTCCCTTTCCTTTACTCTCATCGTGTGCCAATTAAAATTATTGCATTTGGGCTGATGTATCACTTCAGAGCTTGAAATTATGCTCTTTCACGTTCACTACCCTGGAGTACCTGGTCAAGAGACAAAGGCCCATTTTATACCCCACAGATTACTTATTTTTAAGAGTAGGGGAAGAATCCAATCACGAATGGGAACAATATCCTCTCTTTGGTCAACCAGTGTTTTTTTTCTTAGCTTACCTTAGAGAATTTTGGCTGTGGTTTGGCCAGTAATCTGTGTAGATAAGGTGATTTTAATGAAAATAAGGGAAAAAAAACACGCCTGTATTTTCCAGTTTAGTTTGTAAGTGCTGGATGATGTTTTACTTACTGAAAAAAAATCAAGAAGTTTCATCAGCTTGAAAGTAGTTGCTTAATTTCTTATACAGAGGTAATTCATTAAAAGGAAATTACAGTCAGACACTGGTTGTTCTCTTCTCTTCCTTCTCTTTTTTATTCTTTACAATTGCTTAGCAGATCCAAGTTTTAGTTCCTCAAAATTCAGTTTTTGTTCGTCCTCTTTTTCTCAATGTGCAAGATGCCACCAGTCTTGCAGAATTAATTTTCCCGCCAAAAATGCCTTCTCTCACAGTGGTTTTTGTGGCTGTTTCTGTATCCGTGTAGGTATGATCAAATAGAGCCCCATTCCTACAGCCTGGCTCTCCAGGTACCCCAGATATAAAATACCACCATTCTGTTTAGGCGGTGGTCAAAATTAAACAGGGATAAGTTTCCACAGAAAATGGGAAAAAATCCCAGGCCTCTGTTTTTGGATTGTGGCTTTATGAGGGAGCACTTATAAAAGCCTGCTGTCATGAAATAGTCTATCACTTTTAGTAAACATTTCTGTCCTCAAAATGGGGGATTTCCATTAGGAACCACAGACATGGGGGTTTCACAATGATACACATGTATGAGGGCTCTGCTTTATATGGTCAGAGTATCATCCTAGTCCCTGTTCCTTGGAAGAGAAGAAGGTATGGAAACAGCATGTGCCCACTGGTGGGATTTTATCTCCTTTACCACATCTTCTGCACCATCTCAGTGGGAACAGGCTGGAGCTGGCCCTTGGCAGCTGTGGACATCCTTGTGCTGGGGAGTTACCACTGAGGGCTCTGGTGAGGAAGTGGAGCCAAGGACCAGATCCTCAAAGATACTTATGGACCTATTGCCTTTTTAATCACCCACTCACCCTGAATTAAAACGGGAGCTGAGAACATAACTGCTTTGGCAAATTTTGGATGAGGCTAGTGTCAGGGAGAGGTCAGGCAGGCTGTAGCAGTGGGAGGTATAACTCCTTTCAGTTTGCTCTTCTTCATGACCACTGTGCACTAAGCATGGCTGAGATAAAGCTAACCTGCACTTAGGCAGTGCTTTCCATTTGATCCCTTTTATTTTCAGTACCACTGAAAGGAGGTACAGGGAGTCTACCTGATGCAGCCTCCAAATCACCTCTATAGAAAATAGACGGTAAAAGCATAAAATCATGACATAGACTACACCTGATAATACAGAGGATGGATTTAATATCAGGGTGCTTGTGTGAAATTCTAGGTCTGTGAACACAGAGAGAAAAGGGATGTGGCTCAGCATCTAGGTTTTGATTTGAATTGTTACAGAAATATTGCACAGGAACATTGCAAAGCTGGGATTCAGAGATGAATTGCTCGAAATAGTGCTTGAATCACGTTTCAGTCAATGACTCGTCTCTAAAAAAATGAGTATAATTCAAAGATCTAGTTCCAGCCAAAATCTTATGAATGAAGAGATTTCATTTCATTCCTAGTGGAACTCTGTTCGGAATGAACTCTGCCTTGGACTAACTTATTAGGCCACAGTGAGATGTTCCTTCAGTGCAATATCCTTACTGTAAGTGGGCACTGGATCACTGATATCCTTTCGTGCATCCTCACCATGGCACCATGTGTATAATCCTTTAACAGGACTTTGGCATGCTAATAATCTTGGGCACAGGCAGGAACCATTCCTTCTCCACAACCTTGATACATTAAAAAGGAGTATACATGACCACAGGAAAATGAGGAAGATAAAATTTTCTTTCATGAACAGTGTTAAACTGCAAAGTGTAAAATACAAATCCCATTAAGGTCTTGCAGGAATTCAGGAGATGTTGGGATCTTCCCATATAATATGAAACAATAACAAAAGTCTAGAGAAAACCAAGAAGCCATCCTGTTGTATCGGCTGAGTATGGATAGTGGCACTTGCACTTGCACATGGCTGATTTGTACTACAGACTCCCCAGTTGGCACTGGGCCCCATCCCATTAATGCTGGCTAACCTGATTCCTACTAACCAGCTATCCTATGGGAGAGCGCATGTATGCTCACACTTCTCTCAACACCTCCAGGAGTGGTTACACTTCAATTGAAGAGCAGCTAGTAACAAACCTTTAATGTGCCTGCTGACTGTAGCTCCCTGTAGAAGAGGGCTAAAGACAGAGTGACACAAATACCCTTGCATTATTTTCTTCAAGCCCACTAAGCTTTTGGGGAAGTAGAAAGTACCAAACATTGTCAAAGACAATTAGGAAATAATGCCACCATTTCCCTTCCACTCATACTGCTCACAGTATTCAACAGTAGCACCTTGCTCTTAAACAGCTCTTCCCAGCACTAGCTGTCACTCTGCTCTTTTGTGCCCTGAAGTGCATCTCATTCACCTGCCTGGGTTCCCTTCAGCAGCATGAGTCCATACCACTCTCATGCCTCCCTTGTGACAAAAGAAGCCTGGGATTCCCGTGTCTCATTTCTCCTGATGGTTTTGTAATAGCTGCTTTAGGTGCCCGCCGTGCCACTGGAGGTGCTCTAAGCTGGGTCGTCCCCAGCTTTGCCCAGGGCACGGGGTGCGAAACACTCCCAGGACAGCAGTTTGGTTTATGCCTCCAGACCAAGCAGAAATCAGGCAAAAAAGGAACGAGAGCAGAGGCAGATCAGCAGATGGGATTGCACATGTCAGCAAGGGCCCCCTGTGAAGACTACATAATAGCAGGTGCCAGTGAGAGGATGTTCCAGCCCACTGTGCACTCATAAAGTAATTGCTGGTGACATTTCTTCACACCATCCTCCTCCTCAGAAAGGAACTGGCAGGTTCTGAGGGGTTACACTTTTTATTTGTGTGTGGGAGGCTGATAAAACTAGAAGTGGGGTCTGCTTCCATGCAATGAGCTAAACAAGGAAGCAGGGAAAAAACGAGTCTCTTTAATCTGACCAGTTATAATAACTTTTACACTTGCAACAATCTACAAGAGAGTACAGAAAGATAAAAGTTTGCCCACTTTCACCTTGCTGAGAGTGGGGGCTTTTGCCCATTTCTCTCATTAAGCCTGCTAGGAACTCCTGAGAGCAAAGGTTTAAGAAACAGAATGATACAAAATAGGGGAGATAGAAAGCCTTCCACCAGGGCCATGGCAGCTGATCTGCTGATTAACTGTCTAAAAGGCACATCAGAGAGATTTTCTCTGCAAACCTCGTTCACATGACTGACAGAACCACAAGATCCATGGCAGCTGGTTGGTCTCTTGCCTCAGCGCCTAGTGGTTTGTTGTGCAAGCATGAAAGTCTTCTAAAACTCAGATACACTTAATTTCTTTTAAATGAGTGCTTCACTTTGTTGCCAGTCAAGTGATGTAGCTTGACTTGTGTTTCTCTCTTCAAAGCAACTGTGTGCCTTTTGTTGTTTAAGAAATTTGCTGAATTGCTCATTCCCATGACCAGAATTCTGTTTTCTGGGACATGCTGGTCATCATTGCCCCACTAGGTCTTCCCCAAGTGCTGAGATGACCATCGCTTGTGTCATCCTCACAGCAGCTGACCGACTTAGTGATTACAAACCACAATATACTTGAAAAAGTCAAAGAAAGGTTTCAGATTATTTGGTAACACAGAGAAGAATGATTGTCACATTCATGCCTCACCAACTAGCATTCAGTCCGCCCAAACCAAGGCGAAAGTTCTCTTTTACCCCTGGGAAACAGTTATTTGTCAATACCACCTGTGGGGGACTTCAAGTGATTTTTTTCTTTACATTTTTCACTTGGGGGTTTTAACCATTCACAGAAGACTTCAATCCTTTGGAGACCTTCAGAAACTAGGAAACACATGTACAGACACACACACACTAACACCTGTATTCATCAGCCCAAACACAAATAACTCTTCTGTGACATACCACTAACACTGATCTAGGTTGCACTTTAAATATGCTGAACACCATTTATTATTCCAAGTCACTGGACACATTCTGTGTCTGGCCATGCTCCTGAGGTACCTCAGTGTTCCGTCAGATGACAGCCTCAGTTGATTGCCATGTTACCACAGCTGTACCTCTGCCATCCTCCCCACCTCCAGGACAAAAGACACATGGAGGATGTGGGTTTTGCAAGGCAAGGTGAGAAAGACACAAGTGAGGTATCTTCATTCTTCTCCAGATATCTTCAAATCTTGGCTGGTCCCCAGGATTACTGCCAGCTAGCTAACAGACCTCTCCATGCTTCTTTTCAGTATGACGCATCAAGAGATGCCCTCAGAGGGAGAGCAAAAGCAATCAGACAAACAAATCTTCTTTTCAGAGTAGGAAACTTAACCTTTTGCAAATATTTTCTTACCTGGATGATGTTGAAGCCAGAGCCCCAACACTCAGTGCAAGGAGGAAGGTCAGCGAGCTCTAACTGTTTCTCAAGACACCAGCTGCCATCAGCCTGTGTACTCTGTGCTGGGAAGTGCAGACAGTGCTCCCAGCCTTAGGAAGGCCTTCCATGGCTATCAGACAACACTGGATGCACAGCCACTGTAACAGGCAACCTCCTGGCCACTGCTCTGAGCTGATGGTGAAAAAGCAGAATTCTGCTTTTGGAGTGGGTGACAATATTTTACTAAACAAGCTATTTTTATTCTATATATTTATCCAAAATTGAACAAGAAAACCTGCATTTTGAGGAGGCTGGCCAGAGTCTCTCTGAGTATTATTAACTTTGTTTCCTGATAAAAGTGCACTGCCTAAGGAAAAAAATAAAAGGATCAATCGCAAAAAATGCAGACAACCATATACATAGGTAGGCAGCATTTGTGTGCTTACATGATTCTGTCATTTTTACTTGGGGGAAAAAAATAGGGACATCCAGGGCAGACTTGCAGAGTACATTTATAATTCACATCAATAATAGCTCTGAGCCATACAGTGTCCGTTTAAGGGGACTACCCTGCCCTTTCTCTGTGTTGATGTGTCTACAGAGCAAATCCCCCAGCAACACCTAGTCTGAAGGCTTCTTTGTTGCAGTTTGATCCTCAGGGACTGTGGTTTTCTGAAGAGACAAGCACAGTCTCCTTACATTGTCTTTAAAATATATTCAAGGATGGGGAAGCCCAAAAAGTCTGAGTTACAGAAGCACTCAGTAAGAATGGCATACCCCGTGAATGAGAGTAGCATTCGTATTAGCTCTGGAGGTCTAAGTAGCATCCTTCTACTTCCTGATTTTAAATACAACTTGGGGAACTTCCTTTCTTGGGCTATTTTGGAACTTCTGCTTGCAACTGTAATTGAAACCAAGATCTGTGAAGACATGTGGTGGTGGTAAGCCCCTGCTGATGACCACAGCAAATCTCCACACCCAAGTACTCAACAGCTCATGGAAGCCTTGAACACAGTTGAGTTTTCAGCTTGGGCCATTTTGTTGGAGAAAACTAGTGTACATAACACGTAGGAATGTAGGAAATTAGCAGGCTGAATCATTCTCCTGAACCACCTAATTGAGGTTTCTATCTCTAATGGCAAATGATGCTACCTTTTTCAGAAATAGTTGCAAATCTCATGCCTTTACAAGAAGCTTTCTCTTCCAAGCCTCTAGTTTATTAATTTTATTTACTCTCAAGGAAAGCATATAGGAGTAGGCTGATTTAGTTTCTTATTTCATTAAAGACTGTTTTCCTAGAAAAAGTTGGAATAATAGTACACTGGTAACCATTCCAGTTTTACCAGTACATCAGCTTCTGTCCCTATGAGCAGAAGAGCAGAGAATTCAAAAGAAAGATTGCTGGTAGGGAGTCAGAGCATTCTTCTGGGTACCTTCTAGCCTCCAAAGTAGAATCGGTTTACAAACTTTTGTCTAATCCAAAGCTGTCACCATATGCTGCCCTTTTGCATCAAGTCTTGGCAGTGGGACTGGGAGCTTGCTGCCCTTGAAGGGAGAAGAGCCTTTTTCTGCCAGAGCCTCTGCTTTTCACATCACTCTATTCTCTCTGCTGTATACAGAAAGATCCTTACCTTGGTTGTTCTCTGTAAAGCAGCATACACTCATGCTAAAGAATAGGGACATTCACTATGTGAATTAATTTGTTCTGTTACTGCATTTGTCTTTTCATGCAACATAAGCAAAATGAAAAATGCCTGAATGAGCTTATACTCAAAATTCCGTATTTAATTACTCTATTTGTTCCTCAAAGGCACCTTTAAATGGTACTTTTTAGTGCTATCTGCTAAAGAAGGTAGGTGAAAACATTTCCATTAAATGCACAGCCTTTCCTCTTTGAGTGTCAGCTGGGTTGCCATTCACTTTCCTCTGCCACCCAAGAATAATCCAAGAAAAATAAAGACAAGATTTCCAATTTCCAGTAGCGCTGTGAGGAAAAAAAAAATGGGAAAAAAATGCCCACCACTAAACAAACTCCAAAGAACCAGGAAAGATTGTTGTTCTTCCTTGTGCTTCTCAGCAGAAAAAAAAAAACCAAACCAAAACACAGACTTGTATCATGGTATCACAAAAGTAACATTGCAAATTGATTTTAGGAATTCTGCCTATAGGTACCTTCTAGGGAAATTTCTGGTGGGAAGGGCACCTAATACATTAATAAAATAGCTGAATAATAACTGAAACTTTTTTAATTACTCTAAACAATGGAAACGAAAAACTACATCTGAACTGGCTTTAACAAGAAATTAATAAGAATACATTTATGTATTTGTGTTCTTTTTCGGTCATTTCTGTCTGATATGTCACTTCTCAGCAGACATGAATAGCATTGATGGGAAGCAGAAGATGCTCTTTGTCCATTAGTAAGACAAATACTGCAATTGAGACTGAATCAGTCAGTGCAGCCTTTATTTCCCACACCTTCGCACTGATAAATTAATTCATCCCCTGACTAATTTAAGAAGTGTGGGCTTTACAAAGAAGTACCGACTTATTTGAATGTAGGAGGAAAGCTAAAAGTCAGTGAAGTGCAGTGGTCTGACTGACCTGTGCACGGGCTGGATGTTTGGCCTGTGAGAAGAGAAAGGGTGTTCAGGAGCCTTTGCAGTTTAAGACTGTAGCAGAAAGTCTTTCAGAAAAGTTGGTGTATTTTCTTCCCCAAGAATTTAGAGCTTAGGCTGATAACTTTACCCAAGGAAAAGGTCTTTGTAAGAACCAAACCAAATTCTTCGGGCCCTGGAGAATGATCAAAGTCCCTTTCTCCAATGCTGACAGGAAAAGGAAAATTAGTCTGATTTGTGATGATGCTTTTCTAAATATGCAGCACAATTACCTGGGCAGGACACAGGAGGATGGCATCACTTTTACTACATGTACGAGCTACACAGAGTTTAGATGCATGCATGCAGAACAGTTAGAGGACAAAAAAAAAACCCCAAAACCTGACTGAAAAAGAAAGAGCAGATGCCAAGAATATCATAATTCATAACCTATTCTGTGCCTGCTAGCATACAGAAAACCTTGCCCTCTATTGCTACAAAAGAGCAGTCCTGGTCCACTGCAAGAGCTTTGCTAAGAGTCACCAATCAGATTGATTCACACACTAGATTGCAATGGATCCAGCTGGCACCTGTTTAGAGTGGCAGCATTTTCTGAATAATGGTCTACAGTGTCCTGGATTCCTGATGCATTTTTTTTTGGATATAGAGTCTAAAACTATTGTTTCCCTCAGGGTCCCTGGTCTCCTCCATTTTCCTCTCTCTGTGAAGCTTACAAAAAGCAAGAGCTGGGACCCTGAAACTGGCACATTATGCAGCAAAGAGGCTAGAGAAACATTTATGATATGCGAAGCAGATGAAATGCATTTAAATGTTGAACTTGATCTCTTTTGTGCTGTGCACTTCCCTGGAGCTATGCTAGCCGTCCCCCTCACACTAAGACTGTCCAGGGAAATTCCCTTTCTGCCTTTAGTATCTTCCTGAATTATTATATTTCAAAGTTTCTTCAAAATAAAGAGAGATGCTGGCTCTCTCACTTCCATTTGTTTCGAAGGATCTGCTCATTAGATAGCATTTGAACCAGAGACTGTATCACGAGGCTCTAAATTGAGAAACCAGAAAAGTAGAGCTGGAGGAGGAGGAGGAAAGCTGCCCGTGGCTGAAACCCAGTGGGGAAGAGCAGTGGATATCGATGATTTCCTCAAGGTAAGCACAGATTTTATACAAGTTGCTCTCCTGAAGTGAAAGCTTGCACCCTTCACATATATCAGGAAACATCAGATGGCTGATTTCAAACTCATTGATGAATGCTTAAGAGCTAGATCCACAGAAAAGGTTGTCAAGCACTGGAACAGGCTGCCCAGGGAAGTGGTGGAGTCCCCATCCCTGGGGGTATTTAAAAGATGTGTGGATGTGGCACTTGGGGACATGGTTTTGTGGTGGGCTTGGCAGTATCAGGTTCAGGGTTGGACTCAACAATCTTAGAGGTATTTTCCAACCTCAATGACTCTTTGATTCTACAAAGAGTCAATTGACTGTTTTGATCAGGAAGAGTTACTGTGTCAGTATGTTTTTTATATATATATATATATATATATATAAAGGCTGGGTTTATGGTCCGAGGGTTGGCATGCTTGATTGACTCTGTTGTTGTTGATCTCGCCATCAGCATGATTATTATTGACCTTGCTTATTATAGCACAGTGCCTGGGGCTCAGCCAAATCAGGGCACCGCAGGTGACGCAAGGACCAGGTTTCTGCCTGACACAGCAGGTACCTGAGGTCTGTGCAAGGACAAGATTACCAGCTTTTCAAATGAAGAACCTGCTACCAGTTTCCTGGGAAATATTTTTATAACCTAAGCATAACAGCCTGGAGGGTTGTGCCATAAGCAGGCTCTCTGAAGCTAGGATGTGGGCAGATTTCCCTGGGGGCAGTGACATACCCATTAGCAGGTCCAGGTTTATGAGCCAGGTGCTGAGGAGGCAGCTGTGACTGCTTGACTGTACTGTTGCCCCCTGCCACCTGTCTATATGTCAGTCTCCAGCAAGGCCAAAAGTTGTAAATTTGCTGAGGAAAAAGAGGTGGGGCTTGTCTCTTCACAAAATGAAGGGAGGATTGAAACTGTTTTAAAAATGACTTCTGCATCATGAAAAGTTTAAAGGAACATAAAATTCTTTTGCTGAAAAAAATAGCATTTCTTAGCTGAACACCAGCTATTCAAAATGTGAGACAACTTCTTATACTTCTTCCAATTTCAGGACCAAAGTTCCCAGCAGTGTGCCAAAAATAAGATTTTGAGCAGCTGTTCTTAAGAAATCAAGCTCCTTTCAAGTTTCTTCTTCAAGCCAGCTCCAAAAATACCTGTTTGATTGGTTTGGTGTGGGTCAGAAGCAGAGTTGCAGATTTACCCAGCTCACCTGTGGTTGGCTCAGCATGGCTCCAAGCACAGACTGACTTTCACTTTCAGTTTGGCTCTGAGCTCATTCACGCAGAAGTTGAACTTTGAGAAATCCCCAAACACAAAGCCCCGCCACAGTGCTACAATTAGTCAAGTGTAGGATTTTCCCATTGTCTGTTTATAACCAACTACAAAGTTTCTTGGGGTTTTTTGTTATTTTTCAAGAAACACTTAAGATGGGGGGTTTCAGGGATTATTTTTAGATATATGAAAGAAAAATAAATATAAGAGGTAAGAAAATCCATTTTACTTGATATTTGTGAGACATAATGAGTAGTGTTACTGCTGTTAGCCAAGGAGAGATGGTTTCTCATTGCTGAGTTTCTGGGAATTTGTGATCCAAGGTCACCATGGGTCAAACCTTACAACTGTGGATAAGAGCAAAGCTGTAGTTAAATATTCCTGCTTGCCCAAGAAAGTGAGGAATTGTCTCTCTAGATGCATCTGGGTGTGTTTTGTTGCTTTTAGATGCTTATTCTTTTGCCGTCCTGCAACCGGGCCCTAATTTTTGCAATGAAGCTGTGGAAGTGACATATCAGAGTGATGTTCTGAGCTGGAAGAAGGGCCAAGGGTGAGATCTGGCCTTGGCCTTACAGAACTATGTGAACAACACTTTCAAGAGGTTGGTGGAAACTATGCTTAGGTGAGGACTGCAGGATGAGAAAACATCAATCAGAAGAAACATGTTTTTCTTTTTTCCTTAGGAAAACAGGTAGCATGAACACATAGGTTCATCCACAAGGCCAGGAAATAGTCCATGAAATCATCTAGTCTGGCTGCATGTCCACACTGGAATTTCATCTGGTTAGTCTTGGAGCACACCCAGCCAACGTGTGTCTGACTAAAATGCTTCTGCTTTTAGTGAACACATCCACCTCCCTTCCATGCCCGAAAAGGCTCTTCCTTTTGACCTGGTGATCTCAGTAGAGACCACCATTTATCTTGATTTACTTTTTTAAACTGTTGTTCAAACTTTCAGAATGGCTTATTAACAGCATGGTTATTTTCACATTTTATTTTTCCCAGTTTGCATGGCTACCTCTTCTCCTAACACCAATTTCACCTGCTTCCAAGAGACCCTTCTTGCAGTTGTTTCCCCTACATGAACATATCCACACATACCCTGAGTCATCTCCTGATCTTCCTTTTACTATGTTACCCGGGATGATATCCTTCAGATTCATTCTGCAGGACTTTCTCAAACTCTTCCACAGTTTTCAAGGCATCTTTCTGCAGTTTCATCAAGTTTTCAAATTCTTTAAAAGATGCAGACACCAATGTGTCAGACATCCTTCAGTTCCACTGTTTCTAACACTTTCCTAACTTAAAATTAATCTCCTTACTTCTGCTAATTGCTTTATATATATCCAACGGTCACATCAAGCTTTGACTGTACAAAAGCTTCCTTACAAGTGGTTGTCTTGGTAATAAACACCTGAAAGATGCTTTAAAACAAGTTACCTGTTCCAGTGTCCATCATCTACCTTAATTAAAGCAATGTATGGACCATGGACACACAGAGGATAAAGGAGCTACGCTATTCCTTAGGAAAGCTGAGGCCGGGTGCCATGGGCCATGCAGACACTGGTGGACAGGTCTGTCCAGAGATGCTGTGGACCTTTGGCTGCAGGAGAGGTGGGGACAACTTTCCCATGACTCTGGGGATGCCAGGACCCACAGAAGACTTACACCTGCAGTCTCAAGGAAACCCAAATTCATACCCTAGCAGAATAATGTTGATAAAACTCCTGTATACAGAGTGTAGAGACTGATTCACAGAGCAGAGGAGCCTTTCTGACCAAGAGCATTTCTAAGGGCTTGCATACAGTGGCTGCACAGTGACGACAGGATTAAGGCGTCTTCCTGGATGAGTTTTGTGGGATCAGACTGAGTACAAGAGGCTTAGAAATACAATAGTTGACTGTATATATATATTATTTTTTCTGGATTATATTGTTTAGTACGAAATAGATGCAATGAGTTTGGCCAGAGGTGAGACTCCATGTTGACATTAAAGCAAGTAGAATTTTGCTTTTATAGCTGTAACTGATTTAAAATTAAATAGTCCATCCACTGATGGATGCGTGTTGCATGGGAAGCACCAAAGACATATTTTATCCTCCCCTGGGAGCTCCTCGAGTCCCTTGCTTTTCACTGGATGCTTGAAATCTAAGCAATTGCTATTTCTTTCATGTGCCAAAACCAGCAGCATTTCCTCAGGCCACACCTTTATGGGACAAATGCATTTCCATGCCCATGTCCCTTCTTATTAATCCACCACTGCAATTGGAGCAGTGGAACTACTGGGATTGCACTCCAGCCCTGGTTCCTTCAGTGCCTGGGTTTTAAAAGATCTAATCGTAGGCTGGGGGCCTGACACTTAGTTTCCCAGTAGGGGACAATAGGAAGTGACTGCTGCCTGGGACAAGAGAGGAGAAGAGAATGGTGTTTGAGAGTGTAACAGGTCCAGCTGTTGGGTTGTGTTGCCACATAAAATCCAAACACGTGGTCCTGTCTGCAGTACACCAGGGCCCTCCATTGGCTTAGGTGGCCTACAGACACCTGCACTTGCCCTGAAGGGAAGAAAGGACATTCGCCTCCCAAGCCGTGGGTCCCTCCATGGCTGCAAATCCTCAGGTGAACTGGGCTGAGACCAACTCGGGATCTTGTGCCTTCCAGTTCACCCTCCCTCATGCAGGATTAAGAAGTGCAGATGTATTTTCTATCTCATTTACACCTGGTTCCCATACCAGGTGTTCAAATCTTCAGGTACCTTAAAGAGAGCAGAGCCAGAGCGACAGACACAGTGTGAAGCACGCCTCCAAGGCATAAGAAGGTTCTCCTTCATCAGCCAGCTGCAGCTTCATCTGCTTGTTGCCGGCCTAGGTCACTTTTCCTCTGAAGGGCAGGTGACAGGGTGATGTGTGGAATGAAAAACACGGATGATGCTCCAGTAACCCCCTTCTCTCGTGCAACAAGAGCACACCCACATACACACTGCTTCCTCCCCAGCCCTTGCTTGCTGTGCCAGCTGAGTGCTAGCAGGGAGCCCAGGACTGCTGAGAACTGCAAAGGTTTTGCTGCTTTGGTTGACATTTAACTATTAACCAGTTTTGGGGAGACTGAAGGAAAAGGTGCTGTTTGTGGGAGGTGATGTGTGGAAAGGAGAAAGAGTGGGAGTAGCATGTGTCATGCAGTAAGAGCTGTTTGAGCATGTTTATGCATTTTGTCCTTGGCTGTCTTAAGGACAGAGCCCTTCTGAGTCCCTCACAGCCCTGTGAGGCTCCAGGCACCCATGCTTGGCTAAACCCAGGACCTAAGTATTCCTGGGCCTGGCTAGCAGGAGATTGCCTGGCAGTAGAGGCAATGCA
Source organism: Callaeas wilsoni (assembly GCA_013398955.1). Classification (NCBI taxonomy): domain Eukaryota; kingdom Metazoa; phylum Chordata; class Aves; order Passeriformes; family Callaeidae; genus Callaeas; species Callaeas wilsoni. The sequence continues at coordinate 26,097 of VWPU01005217.1, read as the reverse complement.
TAACTGTGAGACTGAACTTAAAAGCTCTCTCAAATGTGAGAGCACAGGCAGGGAGTGGGGGGAACCCTCTGGTTCCACTCTTGCTGGTGGCTAAAATAGTCCATACAGACTGACGTCATGGCACAATTCGAAGCTGATCTCCAAACAAACCTGGAGACATCTCACCCTGATGAGATGAGACTTGCCTGGCTCTCCTAGCTTCAATGAACACCAAAGACTCCCTGTCAGGGAATGGGCACTGCTTCAGGCACACCTGAGCAAGGGGAGGATGAGTGTTTCGTGGCTCAGCTCAGCTCTGGGGCCTCTCGTGCCATTGGGATGGCCCTGCAGCCCATTGTCTTTCCTGATCTCAAAGGTGCCCATTGCCACGGTCATAAGTGTGCTGCCCAAGGAGATGCCAAGTGTCTTTGCATTGGGGTAACAACAGGACTCAGCTCTCATCTGCTTTTCACTCACCCATAAATCTCAGTATTCCTCCCTGGGAGGATGCTGAGGAGGACAACAAAGTGAATTTCCTCTGGGTATGCAGGAAATCATGTGGGACTGGAAGTAATGTGGAAAACGCCAAACTTTCCTAAGCCTGAAATATTTAGTCTGGCTTCGCCCTGACTTCAGCTTGGAGTCCCACCTAGGTCAGCTTGGGGCACTGGAGTGGCTCTGTGCAGATTAGCGATGTCCTTCCGTGGCTGGATGTGCAGAAGGGAGCTAAAGAGACCAGGGCTGCACTGCTGGCATGGCTGGGCCCTGCCCACACCCTGGGCTCAGGGCAGAGGGTGGTTCTTCATAGTGTCCTCACCCAGTGACTGGGGAGATGCTAAACATTGACCATGGCAATACTGGCACGAGCCTGGTTCTGTGGTGACCTGGCATGGGGCAGTCCACAGTTTTGCTGTCCAAGGCAGCCTTGTCACCCTGCCAAGCAGAGGAGACCTTATCCAAGCTGCCTGCTGGAGATGCCCAGCTTGTGCCAGTTTCCAGATGGTGTCAGGATGCTGCTGGCAAGGGCTGGCTGGCCTGGGCTGAGCTGTGCTGGGAACACCTGAACAATTTTTGAGAAGGACAATCCTGTGCCAGTGATGGGGAAAGTCCTTTACAGCGCCATGTTTCCTAGCAGACCAGGTGCCTTGGTGAGCCCCAGGAGACCTCTGGGGCTGCCTCATGCTGCAGAGCATGGGAGGGTCCTGGATGGAGGCTCTGGAGTGCCCATGGTGCCAGCGGTCTGCATGTCCGGCACACTGCCAGCTGTGCTGCCCACCCTGCAGCAGCGGCATGGGGGAAATGGCAGGCACGAGTGTCAGCCTCGGGACGCCCACAGCATGTTTCCTTTCCAGCAGCAGACAGGATGTTAGCTGTCATGGGTGTTAATTAGCCTGCACCACGATGCTCCTGATTTCCATCAGTGCATTTTTCGGTTTGAGCCTCTCTTCTCAGACCCAGCTTTTAGCAGGGTCGCAGCACTGAAGCCCCCATCCCTCTGAGGTCTTCTCTAGGTGCAATGGTTTTTTTTGTTTTAATGAAGAGTCCTGTATTGTACAAGAATTCCATGAGCACCACTGGCCATTTCTGAAATTTCTGTCCAGATGTCTGCAGTGCTGATGGACTCAGCTAAGTCCTAGGCAATGTTGCACATGCTGCTGCATGTTCGTTGTGGCACATAGATAGGAATAGCTGTGTGTGTGCAGAAAGGTAATGAAAGCCTTTTCTGGCTTGCCTCAGAGTTTCATTTAGAAGTAAAATGAAATTATTAGCTGTTTAGAGATAAGCTGGTTATGACTGAGGCTTGGAAACGTACTGCAAGTTTTACTGTTTTAAACAAGATGTGTTGGAGGAAGTACAGATTCTGCCCTGTGTGGAACAGCTGTTCAGGTCAGCATCTTCGAGGGCAGCAGCTACTGCCCAGCAGTTGGATGTGGCTTGTCACTGGCCACCTCATGAGCACTCTGCTCCCACCAGTCTGCAGGTGAAACAGAGCGAGTGCTCCCAAGTTTATTTCCTATGAGAAATCTCCAGCTTATTTCAAGCTCCATCACACAGCATTGTAATACAGAAATAGCAGAACTGGTACCAGAGCACCCACCAGCCTTTGCTGCTGTTTATAACTTCCAGACAGGGAACAGTGTTAAGCGGGAACAGGGCAGTAATATATGAAGATCCTCCAGCCTTTTTAAAGCTGCGTGGATGCCTGTATGGTCCACTGCAACTTGGACACCTCCTGTCACACGGCTCTGCAGGCCATCCTGCTGCGGGCTGATCCCCGTGTGGGACATGCTCCCAATTCACCCCATTGAACCCATCTGATCGCAGGCCACTGAGACTGGTTGTGGAGTCACAGATATGTTTGTGGCAACATCAACCAGTGTCAGGGCAATATGGTTTCAAAACATGTTTACTTTCCATGTTTTTGGAGTTTATTGAATACATTTGGGTTGCAGCTTTCATGAAACTGTAATTTATCAAAAGCACAATGAGGAATCACACAGGCCACGTTTCCAAAACTCACATTTAAGTTTGGTCATAGATAGAATAAAAGTTTAAATGTCTCCACCAACAACAACATATTTTTCCCACTGAGAAGCTTTTTAATTTGGGTGATATTTTCAGTGTTGCTTTTTTTCAACACAAATGTGACTTCTCCAAAGAAAGCAGACACATTCTATAATAATTTCAGTCAGCCTCTAGGTTTCTCATTGGAACAATTTCTATGAATTGTTTTGAACCAACCCACATGAGAAGCTGGATACATTATATTGTGTTTATAAATAAGTCTGTTTTCACAAACCTCTTTCTCAAGGAAATTGCTCTTAATTAATATTAAGTACTTTCACTTATCATTTGTATTATAAAAAGAGAGTGATCCTGCATGGATCAGAGTCCTGTTATGCTAAGAGGTAATAAAGGGACAAGTCTTACCCTGAAACAAAACTTATCTTTTGGATTTGCTCCAGGTCTCTGCAGTCCCTGATTGTCTTAAACCTACCTCCAAATTAATCAGCTCCATCACTCTGTTGAGTTCTTAACTTCTCCTTTCCTCACCATATCCTTACGAGGAAAGGCAACATTATTAACCCTGTGTTACAGATGGGGACTTGTGGTACAGAGGTGAAATGTCATGCTGAAGGTTGTCTGAACCAGAGCAGGGGGTGGATGCCCACTCTTCCCCTAAACAGCAGCACCCTGCCTGCTATGCTTCAATTTGGCTGGGGCCGTGATAGTATTACATTTTTGTTCATTAACTTCCCATTGGTCAGTCTATGAAAGAAAACCCACAGTACTATTATCAGCTGGTTACACAATGGAGCTAAAACATTTAGCTAGTATAAGCACACAAAGGGTGGACAATGGAAGTTAGTAGAAGTGAATGAAGAGAAAAAGTGAAGGGCAGGAGCAGTATGGCTGTCAAGCAGTAGTGGGAGGGTATAGACAGGAAATCGAAGCTTCAAGCTGACCCATAAAACTCCGTGGTGTTACCAGCAGCCTCACTGATTTCACCTTTAGAGACTGTGTTTTGCAGTAACTTTCACTTGACTCATTGACACCTGCCCACTTCAGTCCTGTGGCCAGCCAGAAACCTTCCTACCTCCCTTAACCAAAGCCTTTCAGGCAAGGATCTCTGCTGCCAGCCCCCAGGCTCTGCATCACTCAACCCCTCTGCATCTCCGCAGACTCCTCCTTGAGCTTTCTCAGCTTGCCATGGCAAGAATAAAAAGGCAAATAAATGTAGTTGCATGATGACAGGAATCAGATCTTCAGTTTTGGGATGGGATCCAGCATCTCTGTAGGAGAGTTCAGTACATGCTGTGCCTCCCTGCTTAGACCTGACTGCCTGGGCAGGAAAAGGAGCCAGGGTAACACAGAAAAGACCACACAGAGCCCAAGCTCCTCCACTCCTTGCTCTTTCAGTGTGAAGAACCCCCCAAAATGATGTTTCCCTCCCAAGGAAATGCAGGGCTAGTTTCATTATCAGGTTGGAAATCAAGAGAGTGATTAGTTAAATGACTTTCCCAAATGTCACACTAAGGGCTGCAGATCAGACTTGCTTCAGCCTCCTGAAAGCCAGGTGAGTATTGTCTTCAGTACACTGCTCCTCTCAGCTCCTGCAATTGCATTTGCAGTCACGGCAAGGGCTGGTCTGGGTCCACTGACTTCTCCAACATGACATCAGTGGAAAACTCAGTGAAAAACCTATGGGGTAGGAATCCTGTCTCCGTGAATATTTGAGGAGGATGCACCTTGTTTAATATCTTCCCTGGCAGGAGAAGGCAATGCAGTTAGCACCGAATGAGCAATACGCAAACTCAGCCTCAGAGGTACAGGAGATGCCTGGCACAAAAGTAAACATCAGCTGTCAGAAAATATCCTCTAGCCAACATCCCAAGGAGTAAGTTTCTTTCAGGTCTCAGTTTGCTATGGAGGCTGTTTCCTTTAGCAAAGGAAAGCAAAGCAAAAGGTTTGCCTTGCTTACTTCCTGTGGTTTGTCATTGGTAGTTTTCCAAAATAAATCCAAAGGATTTCTGATTGGCCTGCTGGTTAATAACCAGAGAGTAAGCATAGGATTATACTTATTTTACCTTTTCCTAATGCTACTGATAATTTCTCAATAGATTCAGAAACCAGACACTTCAGTGACTTTTATCTCACGAGCCAACTCTTCATGCAACGCCTGGATCTGCGCTAGTTGGTTAGAATATAACCTGCATGCTATTGCAATAAGGAATTGTTTTGAGGGCTGGATGATACCAGTTTCTAGACCATTGAACCTGCAGGATGAATAAATCCATCGATTTTCTGGAAATTACTTATGGTTCAGTCCCAACAATCACCTGCAGTAGCCCAGTCTAGTTGTTTGTTAAATTCTGAAGGGGAAAGGGAAAATCACATTTAGACTGAAAACAGTCAGGACTGGGTGGTTCACAGTTTGGCAACCAACTCACAAAGGCTATTGCTGCCATGTGAAATTCATCCTAACAGAGGCTTTTCTTTTTATGCTTCTATAGGTGCAGGAGCTTTAGACCATGTCTTGCAGAAAGCAAGTCTGGAGGGTTGCCCAAGATGGTAGTGTTTTTGTAATACAAAAGATATTTTTCAATTAAAGGCTAATTAACTTGTATTGATCACAGACACTAAAAAATCACTTTCCATAGGGTTTTGTAGGGCTTCTCCATTGCTTCATGTCACAGAGAAGCCACCAGTGGGTTGGTCACGAGATTGTGAGGTCTTGGGGAGGGACTGTGTATGCAGCACAAAGGAAGCTGGGTTTGACCTGACTTTCACAACAGCCTCTTCTGCTGAAACCTCAGAGGTTTTGTGCATCCATTGACTCCAGTGTATTCAGTAGAAATGATACTTCACTTTGTAAGATGAGCCGATTCAAGGCCTTGATGGCTATAAGTGCTGTAAGGCAGGTGCTGATGAAGAAGCTGAGGCTCTGTCCAGGCTACTGGGATTAGCGCAGCTCGAGGGATAGGCTAAGCAGGCAGCCACCTACAGGAGCAAAGAGTGTGAAAACCATCACAGCTCGCCTGCCCACACTACCTGGAGAGCAATGCGGATGCAAGGTTTGGGGCAAAGGGAGGCAGCAGCTACTGCTGAACCGCCGCTTGGAGAAGCAAAATTAGGTTCTGGCACAAGCTGCAAATTAGCTGATGACACCAGCAGCAATGTGGATTAGACCACTGAGAATGCTCTGCAGGAGCTCTTAGTAAATGCTGCCTCCTACAGAAATGAGAGGGAGGGCCCATACTGAGCATGAAGTGGGGATGAGGCACTGGGACAGCCTTCCTGCCCAGCACAGTCTGTTCTCATAGACAGAAGTTCAAAAACCAAAGCCAGAGGCTGAAGGATGGAGGAACTCAGGGCTGGACAAGAGGCACAACTGCCTCTCCAGGTGATTACCCATCACCAGCTAACACAGGGGTGCTGCTGTCCCCTTCCTATAGTGACATTAACAGCCCCTTTTTCCTGTGAGTGTCTGGAGTTTGTAGCTATTGTGGGGAGGAGAATGGGGTGTGGTGTGTGATAGTATTTTTCACTTGTAACATCTACCAAATTATGGCATCAACAAAAACAGAGCAGTGAGTCCTAGGCACTCGTTCAGTATTTAAGTTCCTCCTGTCCTCCTGGGCTGTAGGATGATTCTGGGCTCTGAGATGGAGCCATATGGCAAGCCAGAAGGTGTCACACAGAGCCACTTCACAGACTTCAATCAGGAATGTTTCCAGCAAAAGAAACACGTGTTAAACTCAGCCGTTCTCACAGTCTGACAGCTCCTGATATTCATGTCAAGAAATGAATGCAAAAAAATGTGCTCTCTCTGAAGAGAGACATAACTGACAAATAATTAATAAGTGCTCACACAGCACAACTTGCCCCATTCCCTATGCAAGGAGTGCTCAATGCCTTGGACTTTTGAAAGATGAAGACCCCAGATACTGATGCCCTTTCTGCCTTTCCCCTGCAAGATTTTTTGTAACACATAATGAGCCCACTTGTAATACCATCATGCCCAGTTAGCAGTGCTGTTTGACCAACTGCACTGGGTTTATTACAGGGGAAATCAGGGCATTGTGGCAGCATAGCTGCAGTTCAAATAACAGTGTTCTGCTTATTGGAAATAGTTTAATCAAGGAAGGAGGCACTGCCACTAACATCAGCAGGTATTTCCCATTGGTTTGTGTAGGTAAGACATGACCTGTAGCAAAATAAAGCAGTAAATGCTATCACAACTAACTCTTCTGCCTGTTTTGGAGGCTTTGCTACCCAGAAGAAAGAAAAACAGCAGGAAAACAAAGAATCAGAATGCATCAGAGGGGAAACTGCCAATGGAGACTTCTCAACAGCACTAGCAGAAACTGATATGAACAAGGAGCCAGCACTGGCAGCCCTTGGCATGGGATGGGAGAGATGGAGGGAAGAGGCTTATCTCCTGCTAGGCTCGCACAGGTGTGGTGGGAGGGCGAGAAGAGCAGCTGGGTTCAATGCCAGGAAGCGCAGTTCCCCCCACCTCTCCTGTCCATCCCATCTACACCAGCAGCCCCCACTGCAGCCACGACTCTGCCAGCTCAGCCACCCCAGGCGCACTCCCACACCTGCAACTTGCCTGGGGTCCTCTAGTGCAGGGCACTGACAGTAGTGCCACATGACACACACAGGGGCTAGCCAAGGTGTATCACCTTGCTCCTGGGCATCAAACATCTGTGCAGCCACTCGATGTACGTACCTGGCTGAAGGCAACCGTGGCTTGCTCAAACCTTTGCTGAATAGGAGTGATGGTGCTGAACACTGGCGGAAAGGAACAGTCTTGAGGGGCTGAAAACAAGAATAAGTTTATCAGTTCCCATCCTCCAGCAAAGCTCCCACAAAGGTGAGGGATTTGAGCATTTATAGGAGTCATTGTTACAAAGTGTGTATGGGAGGAGAATAAGTATGTTTGTGCTCTTAACTCCTGGATGCTGCCGAATTTCCCCTCGAGTGTTAGGGCTCCAAGCCCCCCCGATGGTCAGCACAACAGCTGCTGTCACATCGGGCCAGCCGGGCTCAGGAGCACTGGCCAAGGCCGGTGCACAGCCACAGCACTATGGGCAAAGCCCTGGGGCCACGAGCCAAGGTACCCCAGCAGGTGTCTGCCCAACCTGGGACAATCTCAGCACCAAACTCTGCACAAGGGCTGCTCAACCCAAGCTCCTTTTACAGGCAGTGGGGAGACATGGACACTTGCAGGGCACCGTTCTTCCCTCTTCTACAGTGGGCTTGGGAGAACAGGAGCCATGTCCTTTCCCAGAAGTGCCCACTTCTCTGTCCTGACTGTGAAAGGCCCCTGGAGCAATGGGGTTGGATACAGACCTTCACATTCTGTAATGCAGGGTGAGAGGAGGCTGCTCTTGGTGAGCCCAGCATGCGCAGGCAACCAAGCTGGTTTCAATTAGAGGTGGGTAAGCTGCCTCTTCCAAATCCACAGGGAAGCTCCCTGCCTCTTGAAGATCTAAAATCCCTGCAATCTACGCTTTGGGACAGCAGGTTCTATGTGGCTGCTCGCCATCTGAATACAAGCATGAGTGCTAAGGAACAAGGCTATTTTAGGAACAAGTGACACAACAGAGGAGCATCAGAGGCAAGAAACGGCTCCTTGCTGCCAAGTGTTGACATGAGGCCAATAAAGGGCAGGTTACTGCCCTTTGGCGGGATGCCTTTCTTATTAAAGTTGTATTTACAGTATTTTTTTGAGATACTTGAAAAGCAGGGTGATGTATTTACAGAGAACTTTCTGAATATTTGGCCTCACTAACTGAGTGGAAAAAGAATGATTAAAAACACCATCTGCTTTTTATTGAACTTTGTTCCAAATTCATCAGAATTTCATCAGCTTTAACCTCTATGTCTCAATTTTTACTCCTGAAAGTATGTTAGCAGCATACCATCCCATGCAGTTTACTAAAGGCAAACAAGCCCTGCTGGTGTTGTCTGCAGATCTTCTCTACCAAGATCTCACCAAGTCACTACAAACCAGCCCAGCACAAAGGGCAGGCACGTGCGCTACATGGAGCAGAGCTGGAGGCATTGTGTGCTCCCTGAAGGTGTTTGAGACCACTCCCTGAGAAGGGTGATGGGGAGTGCAGCTGCCTGAGACCACCCCATGGTGCCCTGGCCTGTGTAACCCAAAGCAAATGCAGTTTCCCAGAGGAGATGAGTGATATTCCCCACTATTATCAGCAGAAAAAAGTAAAGCAGCAGCAGGAAAAGTCACCTCACTCTGGCTGCAGGGAAAAGTGCCAGCACGCATGGCCATGAAGTTGCAGCAGCACTGCACCGGGATACTAGAAAACCACTTTCTCCTAGGAAAAGTGAAAGACCGGAGTGATTTGTATATTTACTCCTGGTTTATATCAGTTTGATACTGGTATATTTAGCCCAGTGGCCTCTCTGTAGGTGAGAGTTTGTGTGACAGGACTAGGTGACACTGCTTCATACCTGCAGAGGAGCTGGTTTCTGAAGGCAATGCTTGTTCCCATGCCTGTACTATCATGGCCCTTTTTGCTGCCTACCTTTGACAAATACCTAAATATATGCAATCTGAAGTCAAAGGAATGAACATTGAAATTGCTAATTATGTACCTGTGTCTGTTATCAGAGAAGCAGCTCTTTTGTAAGTATTGACTCATTATTACTAGGAGTTCTTCCGCAGTCTGCTGCTCAACAAAAGGTCAGTACATGACAAAGCCTGCGTTGCTCTCACAGCGGTCACTGCAGAGCTCATGGAGTTAAATGTGCTTTGGAGAAAGGTTATCCTTCTAAGATCATCCTAAGATGCTGTAAGGTGTTGTCTTCATGCTTGAGCCCACTGGGACTCTAGCTGGGGGTAGTTCTCTAGCTCCAGTTAAAATACCAAACACATAGAAGGCATGGTCTATTCATCACTGGGTTTGCATGATCAGGATAAAACACCAGCATAGTGATAGAGCAATGGAAATAGCTGCACCCTGCAGGGGAAGTGAGGATGAATCCTGACCCAGGCAGAGGCCCATTTTCTCCCCAGCTTACTCCCTTGTATCCTGAGCTCTGACCACACCAGTTTATAACACTGTCAGTGCTGCTATCCCCCCTCCATTTAAACCCACAAGCACTGCTCAGTGCACTCTCCCAAATAAAATGCACTTGGGAGGGTAGAGACACCGGTTTCTTAACCTGGTGCAACATCCGATAGGTTGGCCAGAATTCTTTTCTGAACCCACCTAGGACCAGCCAAAAGCCACTCTCTTTGCAGAGCAGACAGGCAATGCTCAGGGGAATGCAACCCTCCCGGCATCCACCCAGGGTGGGCATGGGAGTTATAGCTGGTGGCAGCAGGACACCCTGGGTGCCTGGATAGATATGTCACCAGGACAGCAAGGAAAGAGCGCTGCACTGTGGGGAAGAACGGTTTTGTTCCTCTCCCCAAATCAGTGGAAAGGAAATTATTTCTGTTACTGCTATTCTTATATTAACTCTATTCTAGAGTTGCCACAATTTCATCTACCAAATGCATATAGCAAAGATTAAATAAGCTGTATATTTCAAGTGATATATGTTCACACATGCACATTTTGACACAAGTGAAAATATCGGACCTGATGTTCCTCCTCTCACTCCAAATATAAGCGACTTATTATTTGATTTATTGAACAAGATAATATCATGTCATGAAGAAAAACTTTATTCCCCAGTGTTGCTGCTACTTCGGTGGAAAAAAACTATGTGTCATTTTTACCGAAAGACTGCAGCAGCTGCAGAGAGGACAAATTAGCTTTGCCCTGTGTTCCAAGACCTGGGAGAATTTGAACATAGTTATGTCAGTATTCACTATCAATTACATCATTTCTCTCTTCAGGGGTTTTCCTCCACTTAACAGAAATCTCTTTTTGCTTCATGGAGGATATCACAGTTTCTGCCACAAGTTTAGTTCCAGTCCTTCTTACTCTAGCCTATGGCCTGCTCTCATTCTGAGGCACACAGCAAATAATGCAAGGATGGCATCTGCAGATGGCAGAATTTCAGGAGCACTCACTGGGAGGCACTTGCTCCAGGAAATCACCTACACACACCACGCAAGGGCTTCACCCCGGGCAAGGGCTTCACGCCAGGCACCCACAAGGAGAGCTGCCTGAAGACTTGACTGTAACCAGAAAAACCGGAGGGAAATTCTAAAAAGTATCCCAGTGCTCTGCATGTTGTGGTGGGATATAGTTTACTGAGGGTGGTGAATAATGCTTGTACCAAATTATTTCCTTTTTGAAACTGGCACAAAAATCAAATCTTTTATTATCTCAAAGTACTCCATCAAAAAGCCTGAAAATCCAGAGTTTAGTCATCCTTTCTCAGATGAGCTAACCATGTCCTCCTGGATTATAGGTGCAAATGCATTGCTTGTCTTTACTCATTCAGAAAGCCTTTCAAAGTGTGTATAGAGGGACATGATTTTGCCATCTGAAGGAATTTTTGGGTGGCCAGATTCTTCAGCAAGTAACAGCCAGCACTAGCTGAAAACTAATGCCATTTCTAAAACCTTGGACTTTTGTTTCTTCATGACTTTCAAAAATGCCCCCACATCTACTAACATATTTCTACAATCCTTAAGGAAGAATAAAAGGCCTCTTTACCCCCTTCTACCACATTAGGTGAGAGTCATTACAAAAACAGCAAACTCATGTCCTTCTTCTCCTGAAAGGATCCATCAATGGCAGAAACACTGAATGTGAACATCAGTTCACATTAAGTGATCACTCAAACCAAAACCCATGAGACACCAGAAGCAGAAGAAGAGAGGAGAGCCCAGAGGATTTCCAGGAGGTATGGTGGCAGGTAAACCTGCCTTTCCTTGACCAGGTTTTCCCAGGTGACACAATGAAATTCCCAGGGACATCCCCCAGCCATGTCATGCACATGCATATGCACATACATGTGCACATGCACAGAAGGCCAGGGCAGGGGCAGTTGTGACCACCCCAGCACATCAGGCTGCCAAAAAGGGGAGGAAAAGGGGCTTCTGAGGACAATGTGTACTTTAAATGAGCTTTTGCCTGGACCTCTTCCCAATTTTGTCTCTTGCCTGAGGTCACTAGCAAGGAGGTGACAAGAGGTGTGGGAATGCCATCCACACACTCTTCAAGGAATCCTGAGGCAGGGCTCTGCTCCCACTGGGAACATCCCAGGACACTGCTGCCTTGAGGAGAGCATGGGTTGAGCATGGCAGTGCTACTTGGCATGGGCCAAAGAGGGTTCAGGGCTGGCTTTAGCAGTTTATGTGTGATATTATAACTTATACTGATTTTAGATAATGAAGTTGCAGCGCCAGGGAGCACTCTCAAGTGCTTCTTAATCTGTTAGTGCAGACAAACCCTGAATGGTGCATGCCCTGGCCATTTCTGCAGCCAGTCCCACTAGCTAACACTCCAGATGAACAGCCCTCTGTACTTCCCAGTGGCACACAGATGGGTAGCATTGCCTGGCTCCTTTGTCCTTCATGGACCAGGGCACCTCTGTGCCCTGTACCCAGATCTGCCCAGTACCCACTGGGATCTGTTTGGTGCTCTGCTGCCTCACTGCCCCCAGCAGTACCCACGAGAGCTGCCGTGCTGATGCACCCTAGGGGTTGGTTTGGCTCAGTCAAGAAGGCTGGGAAGGAACTTCCAAATACATGCAAGAGGAGGTTTTCTGTTCTTGGTTGTGTCAGTGTGGGCAGAGTGGTGCCTCTGAAATAAACAGCTGCATCCAGTTTAAATTAGCCATCCCAAGGTGTGGGTCCTGGCTTACATAGAATAAACCAGACTGGAATTTGCCTTAATCTGGTCTACAATAAAACTCTTTTCCAAAGCTGCTTTGTGCCACTATCATCACTTGAGTCAGTGCAGTTACTCTGGACTTCTAACAACACAGCAATAAACAGATTTTTATCTAAATAGGTTTAAAAGCTGACAGCCTGGTTATGGGGACTGATGAGATTTCCTTTATTGACTGTGCAATCAGTGTGATTTAGAGTCTCCACAGGGGCCTTGCTGAAGGCTCTCCAAGACCCAGCTGTGACAAATCCCCCCCCCAAAGTTCTGCTGGGCACTGCCGCTGGAGACAGCGGCTGTGGTTCTGGGACCTTGTTCCTCCCCCTCATCTTCCGACCCTCCTGATCCTGCCTTCCTGGTGTCCTGACCTCCCACGGGGCCAGTTATTTGTCTGGCATCACACCCTTGCCTTCCAAGGTAATAAATTACTGCGGGAAGCAGCTTTGCACTGGACCTCATTAACCGCAAACACTGCCGTCCCTTTTCCTGCCACACCACGCAAGCCAGACATCCATGACTATCGGCAGCAGATATGCATTTCTCAAGCTCCCAGGGGGACTCACAGGTCTGTGGCAGATGGTGCACCGAACTGATGGATGCACAGGGCTGGGGAAGCTAGTCACCCTCCTTGCCTCTTGGGATCATGTCCCAGCACAGCCTGGCCCTCCTTGTGATGCTCCATTCCTGTGCCATTGCAAGGGGTTTGTGGACATTGTTAATATTTTTAAAAGTGGGAGGTAAGGTGAAGAGCCTTTTTTGGTACTGTCTTCTTCCATTTTCAGAGGCCGCTGTTATTCTGAACTTGCTATGGGTGCAAGTACTGGGGCTGTGTTATGTCTAAAGTAAATAGAAATTTTTTTCAATGTATATTGAAAGGTTACTTTTTAATAAAATTAAGAAAAAATTGATCTTGGGGCCACCAGAATCCCAACATTCTCTGCTAAACAATCACCTACTCTTTTCTTTTTATTTCTTCTCTACTTTCTCACCAGAAACAGAAAAATAAAGAGTGGTTAAAAAGAAAGAAATGAGAAGAAGAGAGAGGAAAATATGCATATCTGAATTTTTCTGTTTTTTTACAATGTTTCTACAGACAACTTTGAAGAAAATGTAGCTATTATTCATTTCTCTTTTTTCCTCAACTCCTTTTTGTTTTAGTTTGGTTTTTTAATGTAAACTCCTTCTTATTGGAAAATAGTCCATTTCTGCTAGCAGCCCTCGTTTTGAAGAGCAGAAGGAACAATGGAAAATCAGATCAGTTGTCATGTAAAATAGTCTTCCAGGTTTTATATTTGGAAGCATTGAAGATACCACTTATGATCCATGCATCACTGTGTAAGGGAACCATGCAGCGACCCCCTCATTTTTTGAGGAAAAGTCTGTTTGTCAGAGCTGACAATGTCATGAAGAAATGTCACTTTTCAGTGCAGAGATTCAGTCCTCGGCAATTTTCTTTTTGTTTCCCAGCCAGCACCTCGCTCCTGTCTGAGGTCAGACTAAATGATGTAACGCTCCCTTCTGGCCTCGCAATCGATGGGCTGGTGGCCGGGGTTTCTCTCCCTGCTGACAGGAGCGTTCGCTGCAGCTGAGACCCCCCCGGGGACCAGACTTTGGTCCTGGGCTCACACCACGCAACCAGGTGCTATGGCACAGTGTTCACAGCATGCACTAACGTGAAACATGTTTCTTACAACGAAGTTAAACCCCTCCGGAACAACAACAAAAACAACAACAACAACAACAAAACCATCTTAAACTCTTCCCCTCACATAGAGTCAAAAAACCCGCCAGTTTTATTTTAACCAACGTCCATTTACTCGTGGGTGAGGGTTTTATTTCGTTTGTTCCGTTTTTCAAGAATCTGCTGCCCTAACACGGTGCCAGAGCAGTTTGACCGTGCAGTGATATCGTCAAGCAGTCTCTTTAAATATCATTTCTGGCAAGAAGGGAGGGAGTGCACGTCGACCTGGCCCCTGCTCATCTGATCCTAACTCCACCCAGCTGCCGTGGCCCCTTTCTCGGGCTAATGAGAGCTCTGCGGTGCGGGGCAGGTACCACGGACCCGCGGAGCCCAGCAGTCTGGCACCGGCCCAGTGCCCTGGGAGCGCATCTCCAGCGCGTGGGAAGTCTTGGGGTTTGCTTGTCACCAGATTCAGGACCAGGCTCAGATCCCCGGCAGATCCTCAGCTATCTCTATGCCAAAGTCACCCGCGGCAGCCGCAGCAGCAGCATCCCCTCTAACACCCGGGAAGGAGGGTGGCTGCCCCGCGCCGCCACCCCGGCCCTGCCCCGCTCCGCGCCCGCCGCGCAGCGCTCCGCACTCACCGCCTCGGGCGCGGGGACCCCGGTGCCGCCGCCTGCCCGCGGCCCTGGCATCGCGCCGGGAGGCGGCCGGAGGAGCGCCAGCTCCGGGTCTGGGTCCGCCTCGGGCGCGGAGCTGGAGCGAGTGAGCGGAGACCCCGGCGCCGGCCGCCCCCGGCCCTCCCCGCCGAGGGAGGAGCCGCTCCCTCCCGCAGCAAACCCCGGAGGTCCGCCGGGATGCCGAGCGGGCCGCGGGCAGGGCTTGCCAGAAAAGGGGAGGCAAAAATCAATAGGCGCAGGGAGAAATGAAGTGAAAAGTGACTTACAAAGAGAAAACCCTTCATGGGTTCTTCACAGCCAACCTTCCGCAGCCAAACCCTCCCTGCCAGGAATATTACTGAGGCAGCGTGGCAGGTATGAATGTAAACAGCATAGGGTGTCAGACATAACGAGCACCAGTGCTGGGCAACTTGCAGTCCAAATTTCCGTCCATCAGGCATGAAGGAATGAGGGATGGGACCAAGTGGCATAAGGGATAGGGGTCTGTGTCACCACTGGCCTGGATGTAAAGACTCTGTAACGCACTTATCATCCATACAAGTGTCCACTTAGGTCTGGAAAGCACATTCTCATTGTCATCCTGGGCACAGGTTTGGGGAATCACCTTTTTAACTCCGGTAAGAATGGCACAGAGCTCTTAAGAAACTGGGATTGACTTTCTACTACCCAACGTTCTCCATCTTCTTATTGAAATCTAAGTGACCCAAATGCTGGGAAGTTTTGTCACTTCAAAGTGGATTATTTTTTCTACTCACTTGCCTGTACTTAACCATCATATTTTACAAGCGACCTGCTCTCACTGAGTTGTGCTACTTGGCAGCTAAAGTTGCAGGATTTGTTTCACATAATGATGAATTGTCTCCAGATGGGACACTTGCTCTTACAGTCTGGATTATGGTATTTTCACTAGGAAAAAAAAGCACAGGAACTGCTCTTTCCCATGAGAAGGACAAATGTCCCATCAAATATCGGCTGGTTAGTAAGGGCTCCAGTTTGTCCTTGAGGAGGGGGAGGAATGAATTATCATGTCCCTGACTGCCCAAAAGGCACTCCTTGGGGAAAAAAAATAAACAAACAAAACAGCAAAATACAGCACCTTTCAAAACCACTCAGACCCCTTAAAACGACAGGTACATACAGATCCCTGCATTAAGTTACTTCGAATGACAGCAGCTCTGCCTCTGTTCGTGTAGAGCCAACTGCTACCAATCAGCCACCTAGTTCTGCCAGAATTTTCCTCCCTTTCCTGGCTCTGTGTGATTCAGGGATTTCTGGAGGGCTTTTTAGTTTGTTTGGGTTTTTTTCCTCTCGTATTTTTTCAGCTTTATTACAGAGAACATCACTTGTATCAAATATTAAAAACAATTCAGTCTAAGCTGCTAGGTCTGCTGTATGACATCCTCTGGCAGCCCGTAGAAAATCCCTTTCAGGAAAGGGAATGAAATCTTGAAATCAGAGGACAAAGTGGAACAAACACTCTGGAAAAGAGATATGGTCAAATAAAAATGCAATTGAAAAAAAGGAGAAAATGTGAAATGCAGTGACTACAACCAAATGTACTGAGATGAAAAGAGGTGCAGTGGAAAGGACCAAAACTTGCCCAAATTATTCCCACTGAAATCACCAAATCAGGGAAGAAAGGTAAACAAAGAGACAGAGAAGAAACTGAAGGAATGAAATGCTAGGGGAAAAACAAATAGAAAGCCCTGCAACTAAGCAAAATTTAAAATGGAGTGATGACAAGGAAAAGTACTAAGATGAAATGAAGTGCAGTGAAAAGGACTAAAACTTGCCCAAATTATACCCACTGAAATCACCAAATGAAACAAGAAAGGTAAAAAAAGAGACTGAGAAAAAACTGGAGGAGTGAAATGCTGGGGAAAAAAAAATCCTGAATCAAAGTGAAAAGCGGCAAAGTGAATGGAATGAGAGGAAGTGCAGGGGAATGCACCAAAGCTTTTCCAGTTGATCCTCACTGAAATTGCAAGAAAAGGAAATTCTTCCTTTCAGGAAAGGGAATGAAATCTTGAATTCGAAGGACAAAGTGGAACAAACACTCTGGAAAAGAGATATGGACAAATAAAAAACTAATTGTAAAAGCGCAGAAAATTTTAAATGCAGTGACTACAACCAAATGTACTGATGTAGGGGTTTTAGGAGTTCTTCTTTTGTTTAGTTGGGGTTTTTTTCCTTCTTAAGGAATTTTCCCCATATGTGTTGCTAATGGGCCATATTGATTGGACATTTAACAGACAAAAGAAGTTATCAGCTCAGGGGAGAGTGCTGATGGCCCCTCTCTCTACCTGAGGTTTCCCATGTAGGAGGGAGATACCATGAGACAGGAGACTGGAAAAAGCAGGGTTGGGGACAGCCCCTAGCTCTCGCTCTCTCTTGCTCTCAGCTGGGGAAAAGGCACGGTCAGAGCTGTTTGGAGAGGAGAGTTCGCGGCTGTAACCATGGTCCAGCCTGGTCCTGCTTCTTCTGCCGTGGGGTGAGCCCCTGCTCGTAAGAGCAGCCTTTTGAACTAAGACCTTATTAACACCCACCTCACGAAAGGGAGGGACTTTTTAGCATCTGCCTGGGTGCCCGATCCTGCCACTCCCTGCCTTCCTTGGAGTCGGGCTGCCGCTGCCCCGCCTCGCCGCTACTTCGGCGTTCGCTGGCAGCCCTCGCTACTCTGTAGCTTTGCACCTCCTGCCAGCTGAGACCTCCTGGGGATTCCCACTCCAGAGTGTGATACATATCCTCCACCACCCCGGGATTTTTGCTGGTCTCTGCCGTCCCAGCTTGTCGCCGGAGCGCCCCTGCAGCCGCGGGGGAACCATCGCACCTGCCCTGCGCACCGAGAGCGCCCCTGCCGGCTGTGACCGGAACTGCACTGAAGGGGAAAGTGCCTGCGACCGAGACGGCCGTCACTGGGTTCCTGGTTCTGTTTTGTTGTTAATGCCACAGTTGTTGGTTTTGCCTTATTGGATATACTAGTAAAGAACTGTTTTTCCTATTCTCATATCTTTGCCTGAGAGCCCCTTAATTTCAAAATTATAACAATTTGGAGGGAAAGAGTCCACGTTTTCCATGCCAGGGAAGACTTCTGCCTTCCTTAGCAGACACCTGTCCCTCAAACAGAGACAACTGAAATAAAAACAGGTGCAGTGGAAAGTACCAAACTTATCCAAATTATTCCCACTGAAATCACCAAATCAGGGAAGAAAGGTAAACAAAGAGACTGAGAAAAAACTTAAGGAATGAAATGCTGGGGGAAAAAGACATTCTGCAACGAAGTGAAATTTAAAATGGAGAGGACAAGCAAAAGTACTGAGATGAAATGAAGTGCAGTGAAAAGGACTAAAACTTGCCCAAATTATTCCACAATGAAATCCCCAAATCAAGGCAGAAAGATAAACAAAGAGTCTGAGAAGGAAGTGACGGNCCAGGGAAGACTTCTGCCTTCCTTAGCAGACACCTGTCCCTCAAACAGAGACAACTGAAATAAAAACAGGTGCAGTGGAAAGTACCAAACTTATCCAAATTATTCCCACTGAAATCACCAAATCAGGGAAGAAAGGTAAACAAAGAGAATGAGGAGAAACTGAGGGAATGAAATGCTGGGGGAAAAAAAAAATCCTTACTCGAAGTGAAAAGCAGCAAAGTGAATGGGATGACAGGAAGTGCAGGGAAATGCACCAAAGCTTCTCCAATTGATCCTCATTGAAATCTTGAAATCGGAGGACAAAGTGGAACAAACACTCTGGAAAAGAGATATGGTCAAAAGAAAAAGCAATTGAAAAAATGCAGAAAATGTGAAATGCAGTGAATACAGCCAAATGTACTGAGATGAAAAGAGGTGCAGCCGAAAGGACTAAAACTTGCCCAAATTATTCCCACTGAAATCACCAAATCAGGGAAGAAAGGTAAACAAAGAGACTGAGAAAAAACTGAAGGAATTAAATGCTGGGCAAAAAAAAAATCCTGAATCGAAGTGAAAAGCAGCAAAGTGAATGGGATGACAGGAAGTGCAAGGAAATGCACCAAAGCTTCTCCAATTGATCCTCATTGAAATCGCAAGATTTCATTCCCTTTCCTGAAAGGGATAATTTCCTTAACTTAGCAGGGAAGTTACATGAGATTTGGCATCATCACTGCAATTATTGTGAAGGCTCAGTTAAGCACTCCAGGATATGAATGCAGGCCAGATTTTCAGGAAGTTGCAATATGTTCCCAGACAGCATGATCAGCAGTGATTGATTTCTTCATTTACAAATGTGTTCATTATTTTACATTAGATCAAATTGGACAGATAAGAGACCTCCAGAGATGTGAGAAAGACCACTGCTTTGCTGTTTAGATCAGAAATATTTTCTGTATTGCTGCAAAGGGAAGAACATGTTTCTAAGCTCACACGACATCTTGGCCAGGACCTTTCGGCATGTAAAATACTGGCTAATTTAAAGCTGACAACTGAAGACTACAGTGAGAGAAATTAGAATTGCAAACATGGTCATCTCATTTTTTACAATTCATATTTCTTTTGATGCTTACGCTAAAAAAAGAAACCGTTTTGATCTGCACAAAGCCTCATATGTTTTAGCAGAGTAAGATTAACTGGGATGCCTAATTAAAAGAGGCAGTCACCAATTAAGATAACAAAAAATTGCTGTTTGATATTCAAAGAGACAGAGAAGTTAAAGATACACTTATCCAAGAGCGTAGCAGGTTTTCATTTGTGGATACTTAAGGAAAAAAAAGAAAGGTGAGGACACACTTTGGAGCACAGCCCAGTAAAATCAGAGAGGAGTCTGCTAGCTCCTGTGACGCTTCATTACTAAAGTGCCTGCTGCTCGCCAGCCCGTTTGCTTTTGCACTCCATCTGCCATGTCTTGTACATACTGAGACCTAGGCTCTGCTACCATCACTTGTGCTGACAGATCCCCTCAGGTGTCCCCAACAGTGCTGCTCAGACCACCTGAACACTGCAGGACCTGTGCCAGCACCCGGGTTTTCCTTGGGACTGGGACAGCATTTCACTGACATACTGACATTCATTCAACACTGCTTGGTCTCACTCCTGGAAGCTTTATGCAATACAGCAGCAACGTTATTGTCGTTTTTGTTGGTTTTGTTTCTATTATTATTATTAATAATAATGGTAACAATAATAACTACAATAACAATAATAATTAGGTCAAAGAATTTATGTTAATTCTCCAACCTGAAGTTTCTTTCACATTTATTTGCACCATCTGAAGCTGATTCAGTCTTCTCTGCCTGGTGTTACTAAGTGAATTAGCTCAGAGGAGAACATATGTATGTTCAGGTATATGAACATATGTACCAGCCTGTGAGTTTGCATGTGCACGGGAGTGTGGTGGGTTAACCTTTGCTGGCTGCCAGATGCCCACCCAGATGCTTTCTCATTTTCCCTCCTGAGCAGGACATGGGGGAAAAAGCAGATTTAAAAGAAAACCTTGTGAGTCTTCCTGATCACTCCTTGGCTCTCAAGCTGGTGAATCATGGATGGGAACCAGAGAGCCTTGGTTGATGTGTATTGCCAATGGTGCGCCATCGTGGCAGCCATGGCCACCTGCTGTTCTTTGACGTGCAGCAATCTCACAACACAGGGATCCTCCAGGAGGCTGGGTGAGGCAAGCAGATGTTTCAACTTCTCTGAATCGATATCAACTACACCAAAAGCCTTTTTGGGTCCTTGAAGTATCCTCTCCTGAGGCAGTCTATGCCAAGGATACATTGGACCTCTGAGCTGGTCACAATGGGGTACTTTTGCCATTTGTCTCCTCTTAAGCTCACCTCAGCCCCCAATATAGACAGCTTTTGGGATCTCCCTGTCAATCCAGAAATCCAGACGTGTTCCTCTCTGATGTGCTATAATGGCATTAGGGTACACTGTGCACCAGTGTCTAGCAGTGCTTTAGACTTCTGTGGATCCAGTGTGCCAGGCCACTGAATCCACACAGCCCAGTAAAGCTGGTCACCCCTTTCCTCCTCCTGATCAAAGGCAGTGACCCTCTATTCTAGGCTGGAAACCCTTGTGATGCCTTGTAGACGCTGTCCTGGAACAGAGGCTAGACAGAGTGAAAGGATAAAGGAGAGGTATTTATTGAAAGGTCTTCACAGGATACAGCTTGGGCAGTGCAGGAGTCTCGCAGAGACTACACCCAAGATGGATGACAGTCACACGTTTTTCGGACAGATAGAAGTTTGTCCATTTGCATATCAGAGGTTAATTGTCCCATTACAGCTTCAGGTAGTGGAGCCCCATTCTCCCAGTTTTCTCTCCACCAACTCACTTTGGTTTACATTTCTCAGGGCCTGAGACAGGGAGGTGTCCTTGATTCTCAGGCCTAGAGAGGACTTGTTGTGTCTGACAAAAATGGGAAAAGCAGTAGCTAACACTCTACATGGCGCTCAGAGAGACACACTAAAGAATTGCAGGATTACAAACATATGAAAATATAAAAGCTAAAATCCTAAGGCATAACTTGCAGTGTCAGACCAAAAGTCCCTTCATCAAAATCAAGAGAGGCACTCTTAATCCTCTTCTGTACCAGGGAGACTGCTGGTTGCCTTCCACCATCTCAACAGCAGCTGAACTGACAGCTGTCTTGGATGGCCCTCCTTATCATTTGTCTTCCCAGCCAATTTGTGTACATGGGCTCCTAACTCGGAGGAGGGCTCACCACCCCACTTCTTCATGAGGTCACTCAGGAGGAACCAGAGAGCAGCACACAGTGTGTGTCTGGATGCCCCGACGGCCAAGGTCCTGACCTGTGGGGACTGGGAGAGAGACAGGTTTTCTGCAAAAGTCAGAGTCTGTGGGATGCTCTCTCCACAGCTGGTTTATTCAAGCCTGGTCAGTCCATCATCTCCAGGCAGACAGAATATAACGCTGGTGAATTTCGGACAACTCTTCTGCACTTGCTCATGTACAGTGGCCATCCCCATCTTCAGAGACATGGTTGTCATCCAGGTAGAAGACTTTCCAGCACTGCTAGTAGTCTCACATATTGGATGCCCTCTTCAGTGGCAGCGGCAGCAATCTGCTTGCTTGGCTGGTGGCTGTAATGTTTCAGCATATTTTGAAGTCTGCCCAAGTTTCAGGACCGGTCATTTCTCTCACTTCCTCCTCTTGCTTCCTTGCTGAAGGACCAGCTGCCTGATCAGATCCTTCCTCCTCCTGCTCCTGCACTAATTGCTGGTATGGACCCGTTGACATCTGCATCCAGTGATTCTTTTTGACTCCTAAGGCAATTATTGTAGTTGGGGCTTGGGTCCCTCTCTTATCCACGGTGTTGCCAGATGTGGTGTGGATCCCCGTCTCAACCATGTTCCCCTGATGGTGCTGAAGGGAGGCTCAAGAAGCACAAGGAAAGCCCTAGTGCAGTGCCAAGAGCTGCTGAGTTTCACTGGACCAGGCAAGGTACCCTTCCATCAAGTGCCAGTTCAATGGGATTACATGCCTGTAGAGGTGCAAGATCACCGGCTATGGGAGGTGATAACCAAGCCAGGCACCCACCCAAGTCCTTCCACACACCATGCAGGCACACAGGGATCAGTGGCCTAAAGGCACATTTCCTTGTCACCTCACTGGCAAACTGGTTCCTTATAACACCAGACCAAAACTAGTTTCTATGCAAATGACAAAAAGATGACATTAGTCAAGCACCTTAGATAAGGCTGTGGTGAGGACCTCTGGAGAGGAGCGCAGACACATCAGCCCCAGAAGGGAAGAGAGAGGTGCGATCCCTCAGCTCTCCACAGGACAGCCCTCCTGGCACAGGAGCAGTGCCCGTGCCAGGGCCAAGTGCAGGGCTGCTGCTTTTATCAGAATGTTTCCAGGCACAGCAAAACACAGAGATAAGCGCTGCAGCAAAGATAGCAGCTGAAGCGGCCACTGCAGAGCCCGAGGCTCTCTTATGCTGTAAATCAAGCGAGCCCTATGAGCCATGCAGAAGCCTGCCAATTATCAGCTACTACAGCTATAGTATGCTCAGATCAGAACTGGCTTTATCTTGTGCCCAAGGAAAAGGACTGGTGGGTTGATCTTGGCCGGCTTCCAGACATCCACCTGGATGCTTTCTCAACCCCCTCCTCAACTGGACAGGGGGAGAAAATAAGATTAAAAAACACCTCAAGGGTCAAAGACCAAAGTTTAATAAAACATGCAAAAGCTGTGCATGTGACCAAAGCAAAAAGAGGAATTCATTCCCTGCTTCCCATCAGGAGGCAGATGTCCACCTACTCCCTGGGAAGGAGAGCCTCAGCACACGTAACGGTGGCTTGGGAAGACAAACACCATAATCCTTCTTTTCCTGAGCTTCTATTAAAAGAGATGTGCAACCTCTCCTTTGTGTGCTGTTTGCTCTGTGGGTTGGATCAGAGGGCTGGGAAGTGTGATCTGCTCAGCCCTTGGCAGGGACCATGCAGTGGAGGAGTGTCTTACTTCATGTATGTGCTGGGGGCCGGGGTGTGCCTCTGCAGCCCAGAAGGTCTCTGCTGGAAGGACATTTAGCAATGGAGAGCACCTGACTCTTGCATTTGGCCACATGAACACTTTACACCTGGGGGAAATGTTCACTGCAGTGCTGATGGCTGGCACCTTGCAGTGTGAGTGAGGCAACCTCTGTGCCCAGGTTGGATTGTTCAGCTGTCCAGTTGTTCTTGAGGGACTCTCCTGGTGTTTATCTCCAAGCCCAGAGCTCATATCATTCCCAGATGGACTTTTCTGTTTGGGTCAGTTAACAAGGTGGAGGTGTGTCATGGACCATATGAAGAGCTGCTGCACATGGGTCAGGCATTACAAATGATTTGGATCTGCAAATGCCAGGATGTTCCACAACAACTGCTCAGGAACTGTATCTTTTGTATCAGGAAGGGTTTGCACACTTTGGAAAAGAGGTACATCTGCATCCTTTTCTTATTGCCAGCCCTGACTGGCAAGAGCTGCTTGCAAAAGCAGCCAGTCCCATGCCCCATGGTCTGGAGGGAAGCAGGCATCAGACAGCATGGGATGAGGCAGAATTTGTCCCTTGATGCCAAAGAGCACCAGAGGAGTTGCTGGTGGATCCTGAGCAGTGAGAAAGCAGGAATTCATTCCTTCTGCTACAAGTACATTGCATAATGCTTGCTGAGCTCTCCCTCCAGGTCTCTATGAGGAGAAAATGTTAGTGTTTTATGCAGGCAGCTACTTAGCTGGGGACTGGGGTAGGAGCAGTGTCAAGGGTCTGTGCCAGGAGCTCTGCTCTTGGGAAAGCAGCCAGAGATGCTGGAGGAAATGAATCACCAGTGGCAGCTCAGGGACACAGACTAAATGAGTTTAATGCAGTGTGCAAAAGAACAAGGCTGCTCCCTGCACACGGTTTAGTAATAGGCCCATGATAATCCGTGCTTTTTGAGGTACAGTATGCATTTTTCAGGTGGCTGTTGAGTGTTTCATTTGCTTTTATACAGTGTGCTCTACATGTAGTTGGGATTTGAGTCTGTATATTTGATCTCAGAAGTTAAGCAGAAAGAAGGGGGTGTCCTGTCATTTCCACTGGGCTATGGGACTAGATTTCCACATGGACAATGTCCCTGGACATATTTTCAAAGCACCCAGGAGCCTGAGCTCTTCTGAAAATTTCCCCAGGTTTTTTTGGCAGCCCATGTGGGATACAAACTTTTTGAAAAATTTGCTCCAGAGAATAACTTCTGGTTTTCAGTGGTTTAATTTTGCCACATCCTTTTCCTTCATGAATATTGCAGGAAGATTTTTTTGACAACCACAAACAAAAAACCAGACATTCAGCATCCTGCCAATCTGCATGCTGAAGCCTCTGCTTCACTCTCACAAAGTGTACTAGAGCTAGGGTGCACAATTTCTCCCACCTTCAGCTGAGTCACCTCACACCTCGTAGTGGTGGTGGAAAGCTAAAACACCAAATTCTGGCAAGAACGTGACAAGGGCTACTTACTGGGACACCCAGAAAGATGGTTGAATATAAGCAGGACAATGTATTTTTTCCTCCAATCTCACTCAAAGGACAGACTGAAACAGCTCTGCTGAACTTTTTGAAAGCTGAGGTGTGGGTGGAAACATTCGGCAGCTGCAGTTAAAAAGCTCTGAAACCAACGATTGTGGTGTGGGCCGAGTAGAGGACATGTGGACTTGTCAGGGGCATTGGGCTAGATGATCTTTAAAGGTCCCTTCCAATCCAAACCGTTCTGAGTCTGTGCTCTTACTGTGGACTGTGTAGGGTCACTTTAAGTTTTGGTTCCTCACGTTAAAAGTATGACCAGATTTTCCAAAGGGTCGACACCCCTGGGGTTTACCAGAGGAGAGAAGTCCAGAGGGTGTCACTAGTGCAGGGTGTGCAATGTGCGAAAGATGACATTCCTACTATCTTTCCACCCTTTTCTCCAGCTGGATTACCATGGGCTGTCCTGCCCTCTAGTGCCCGCAGAGCCAGCTCCCTCTGTCCTCTCTGCTCCCTCCGTGTACACGCACACTCGCACTCAACGGATGATGCTGTGGCTCTGAGTAGGGAACAGGAACTGGAAACCCTCGTGGCCTCCCCTGTGCGATGATGAGTGCAGAGCCAAACTGGAGGAGAAGCCCTGTGGGAAAGTGAAAGGCTTCCTATCAAATCCACAGAGGTGGCAGTCTTCTTACCAAACATGAAGTCCAAACTGTTTCCTTCCAGCTGACACATCCAGGAATGCAATTTTCCTCAATGCTCAAAAAAACCTGCAGCTGACAACTTCTGCAGCAGCCAGGCACCCTGCAGCACCCGTGCCTTGCTGTGCAGACCCATGTGCAGACAGGGGCTGTGTGCCATACTCCATGTGCTGGGGAGCAGCAGCCCGTCCGGAAGCCAAGACCCACACCCAACCACCTACCTTCATTTCTGTGTCTCCTCAGCTCTGGGGTGATGGATCACATAATCACAGTCTCCTTTTCTAAAGCATCTTGAGGGTCTGAATGACTTTTTGATTTCGGACTTAGTGGTGGCAGCCCATAGGCTTTCTGAAGAGGATGTTCCTATCTCTCTCCATGTTCCTGTCCCCTGGGTTCATGCATCTCTGGCTCACAGTGTTCTGCTTTACCTACCTGTCTCTGAGTACTTTAGAAACCTCTCAAGGAGCCTCTGACTGGTGAGGATGGGAAAACACCCTTGTCAGTCACTACATTTTGTCCAGGGCAGACTCTGCTGGTGGCTGCCCTACAAAATGACCGGCATATGAACAGGGCAGAGGCTGCAGTGCCTCAGCTAACGCAGTCATGGTGCTGTGGGACAGGCACTGACACGGAGCCTTCACATCTGCTGGGGCTGAAGTCGGGCACATGCAGACCACCACCTCTAGCTCTTTAGGTGCTCTTCTCTTCAGGAAGAGTAGGTGTGGAGACTGACTGAGAGTGCTTTGAAAGCTCCACAGC
>VWPU01005215.1:0-140301 GCA_013398955.1 Callaeas wilsoni | reverse complement strand
CGGGCCAATCAGCGCGCTGGGCCGCGGCACCGCGGGGGCGGGCGCAAACGGCCGCGGGCGGCGGCGCCGGGTTTGAGTCGCGGCGGGAGCGCATCCGCCCGTGAGGGGCTGAGGGTGCCGGGGTGCGTCCGCGGCTGCCGCTGTCGGGGCTCCGGTCGCTGTCGCCGGGCTCCGGTCGACGCTTAGCAGTGAGTGAGTGAGTGAGCGAGCGGTCGGGCGCGGGGCTGGCGGTGACAGGCAGCCTCCCTGTCCCCTGAGGGCTCTCTTCACCTGTCGTTGCTCTCGCGTTTTAGTTACTCTGACACGTCCCGAGCTCAGCCGCGTTGCTTTGAAAAGTAAATAAAGAAGCGTCGCTGACGCCTCGAACGGAGCCGTGTGTTTTCGCAAGGAGACGCCACCTGAGGCAGAGCTGTCAAACGCAGCTCTAAAAATATAAAGCCTGTTGTTGCCAGGAGATTGATTAGAGCGAGGGTTTATGATCTGGTTTTACTTGCATAGAAGTGTGTCAAAATAGGACCTAATATTTTAAGTTGCTGCTTGGTGTTTGGATCAGGAGGGCTGTGCGGTTGTGGAATGCTGTATTCTAATCGCTGTTAAGCTTAAAAATTGCAATATCTTTAAAAGAGACTCTTACTTAACCTCTTTGAAGGTTTCATTGCAGTTGTCTTTGTGTTTCAGGCATAATACTACCCATTTTGTGTGAAACAAGAATCCAACCAGTATGAGCTGGGCTGTGGAGGAATGGAAAGAGGGCCTCTCCCCCAGAGTCCTGCAGAAGATCCATGAGCTGGAAAGTCAAGTGGATAAGCTTAAAAAGGAGCGCCAGCAAAGGCAATACCAGCTAGAGACTTTGGAGGCAGCTTTGCAGAAACAGAAACAGAAGGTAACCCAAGATGCCATTCTCCATGCCAAGCACTGTTATAATGGTTTGTTTTCTGGTTGTTGTTGTCGTGAGGGAATGGGTTAGTGTTTTGTTTCTTCCCCCTGACTGAGAGGAAAGGTAGCACAGAATTATAAACTGTTTATCTTTGTCTTACTTCATACTCATCATATTCTTCCCTCTGTTTAGTTCTTTTTGGTTGTTAGTATAATTCCTCCTTCCTATCTATTTGGCATGATTGTCCATTTCTAGGTATTTATGTGTACTTTGAGGTTTTTCTACAGCTCTTTCTGATTAAGAAAGTAAACATTTTATTGTTATACCTGTTAAAATCCGTGATAATGACTGGGCCTATTTTATATACCAGGGCTGTGCAGTTGGCAACCTCTTCCTATTTCACCTTGCCTACAGATACCTATAATTGTAGTTTATGTAATTTGTTAGGCTTTTCCTTGTCGAGACTGGAGGTTTAGGACTTGGTGTTCCTTTTTGTTTTTAGGGCTGTAATTTTACACCTCATCTAACTCTACCCTGTCAGTCCTCTAACCAGGGGACCAAAAGCCCTGTTGGGCAGGCTCCTGCCATGCTTCAGGTCAGCAGTGACTCATTTGGTTCAGTTTTGTTTTGTAATATCTCAATACAGCTCAGAGACAATTTACAAAGGTTGCCTGTTGTTCCCTTTAGGTTGCTACAGCTTTCTAGAAAATCTTAAGCCTAGTAGTTTTCTTTGAGCTTCTTCCTGTGAGTTTCCAGGTGCTCGTTTCAACCATTTTAGAGAACTGCTGTGCTCCCCAAACAAAAAGAAGGAATGCTTTAAAACTCTCAGAAGCAGCAGATAATACTGTTTTTCAGTCAAAAGGACAACATTGTGCCAAAGATGATGCCCCGTGGATGCTTCTCCAGGGAGAAGTACATCTTTCCTCCGGCCAGACTCTGTCTTCAAAGCTGTGGCCCTCGATAGTGATCATGCAGACTTTGTAGAGTGAGCCAAAGTCTTCTGGCTGCTAAAGATAGGTCGGAAAGGGAAGTGAGATGATCAGTGAAAAATGTGGAATAATGATGATTATTAGTATTTAGGGATTGATGAGTTTTGTGATGAGCTTGTATCTAGTCAATAAATAGAAATTGTCAATGTCACTGAGTTGAATTTTAGGAAATGAAGGTTTTGTTCACACCCAAGAATATTTAAACAATGTGTACATCTGAGGTTTTGAGAGCTGTCAGGACATTGAAGTGTTAGGAAGAAAAACCAGCATGTAAACTTTGTGTTACTAAAATAATAATAAATGCACCAAAGTATAGAGAGGACTTGATAATTTCAAAGATGTCTCTATATTCTGGCCAGGTTGAAAATGAAAAAAATGAATCAGCAATACTAAAAAGAGAAAACCAGAGCTTGATGGAATTGTGTGATAATCTTGAGAAAGCAAAGCAGAAAATTTCACATGATCTTCAAGTAAAAGAATCTCAGGTCAACATCCAGTCGGGTCAGCTGAATTCCAGCAAGAAGGACATTGAAAGGCTGGAACAAGAACTGAAAAGGTGAGGACTTGCTTGTATGTCTCTAACATATTTACAGTGGTTATTTTGTCCTTTTTTTTGGTAATTTAATATGTCCTTCATGGTCTTTTAGTTTCATGTCATACTTCATTAAGAGTTTAGCTGAAATCTCAAAACATTGGCCTGTTTTTACATACACATGTGCATATACAGACTTCTACATGAGCCTTTGTGCCACTTAAAGCCGTTAGTGCCTGTAGTTTCTGTCTATTTGGGGGAATTCTGCAGGGAATTTCCCAGGGTGTCCTGGGAAAAGAGAGCCATCCATTCTGTGATTTTTTTATTTTTTTAAACTAACAAAAAAGCTAGCACAGCTGAGACACTTGGCAAAAATAACCTTCAAAGAACTTGGAGCTGCAAGCAAAGTACATGAACAATTCACTCTGTAAAGATGCAGTCTACCAATAAACTTTGACCTCTGAAAGAAGGAGGCAGGAACATCTATTGGAGTCGAAGAGGAAGCTGCCAAAAGCAGTGGTACTGTGACTGAGTCAGAGACTCCAGTTGCTCTGGTAGAGTGGTGCCTAGTTCATAACACCTCAGCTTGTAAACACTGCTGAGGCAGTGTCTGTGTGCTGTCCATAGAGGTGGAATGCAAATCTTACAGCAAAAGAATCTTCTGTAATGCAGGCACATCTTCCATCCTTCTTCTGCTGAGGGTGCTATGCAATGGAGCAGTTGCCCAGAGTGAAGGGCTCTCACCTGTTAAACTTGCTCTCATAGAGGAGGTGCCCTCTATTCTTGAATAAAAGAATGTCTGAGACTGCGTGTGCTCATAAGGCTGGGTGTTCTGTCTATGCAATAAACTGTTATGCCAGTACTAGTAAGGCAAATTACTGTCACAGAGAGGGGTGAGTCTGGAATACCAGGGTTCTTTAGCACTTGGGGTATTTGTTTATTTCTGTTTTCACAGCCTGAACTGTTTGCTTCCTTTAACTTTAGGATAGCGTGCCTCATACATGTCCTGATAGAAGCAAATAAAGAGGAAGGTGTATTGTTCTTTCTGTTTTTTTTTTCCTTTTGCCCCTTAATTTTTGTGAAAACTGAAGAGAGTTGAGGTATTTGATTGCTGTTAGAAACAATACAAAACAATCATTTCTGGCATGTAGAAACACCAACTTTGTGCAAGGAGTTGCTGAGATCTATCAGTGAAGAATCTAGTGAGATTCAGTAGGGTTGATAGAACCTCAGTAATGTTCTCTGTATCTGCTGCCAGATGTTGGGACAAAGCGGTTGTGAGCTGAGGATGTGTGTTCCATTTATCTATTCCCAAAATTAAGTCTTGGTTGCTGAGTTCCCCCTTCCCATTATATTATTTTCCATAACTGTTCATTACAAAACATCAGTTACTGCATGTACCTCATTCTTGGCAATTGTTTGTGATTTTGTATTTGCATTTTGTTCGGTACATGGTCATTTGCCACTTCACCCCAGCTGACGGTCCTCTGGGAGAGGAGTTCTCAGTGGTGTGAAAGAGGGGAAAAATGCAAAGGCAAGTGCGGAGTCACTGATGCAATGGCCTACAGCCTGGAGCTAGCATCTTACCAACGTGTATTCACTGAGCAGGACAAAAATTGCTGTATGGCCTCTGAACTAGTTCTGTGGTTTAACTGCATGCCCTTGTAACTCTTCAAGCTCACAAAAGTCACTCAAATGGGTTGTCTTCTTTGGCGTTTTGGGTAGTGTTGTAAATGGAACACATGAAAAATACACTGTTGAGTGGAGAGTATTCCCTGGCATTTTCATGAGGTGTGCACAGTCTTCTGAAAGTGTTGCAGTATCAGAACATAGAACTAAAAGTTGTGTTTCCTGCCATAAAGATGCTTCCTGAAGAGTAAGAGTTTGATATTCTCAGTGCTTACAGTGATTTGAATACGTTTAGCTGAACTACAGCTTCGTACAGTGAGACCTCAAGCAGTTCTAACTGATTTTCTTCTGCTTGGGGTTTGGTTTTGTTTTTTAGCTCTGATTTCTGTGTAACTGAATACCTATGTTGAAACTAAATAAAATAGGTAGTTTATATTTTTGTGTTACACCACCTAAAAATTTTCAGTGGATGTGTCTTGACTTGATCTTTAAATGAAGTCCTTAGAATCACATAATTTGTTCATGTATATTAGGATCTTAAAAATAATTACCTTTGTAGCTTCCATTATTAATGTATGCTGCTGCTTCTTTCCTAAACAGATGCAAAAGTGAGCTTGAGAGAAGTCAGCAAACATTGACTGCAGGAGACGTATCGTTCAGTGGCACCCCACAGAAAAGCTTTACTGCTCCTTTAACACCAGTTCAAAGTAATAATGGTAAATGATTCTTTTCTTCATCCAGCACAGATAGTTGATTGTCAGTTTTCTTGGAAGGTGGAGTATTTTGAACATTACACGGTACTGAGTTGCTTATTCCCTCTTATATAAGTTATTCTGAGAGTGTCTAATTTGTAGCACCCTGGGTTTCAATTTTAAAAATTATTAGTGCAGATTGAACACATCACAGGTATTACATCTTTTCAATGCTACATTGATGGACATGGAATAATAATAAAATAACCTTTAATAGACTGCAGCAGTCTTTTGAGTGCCTGTTCCTGGTGTCAGCTCTTACCTTCACGTAGCTGGGAGCAAATTTCTTCCTCTATGCACTAAAGGTACCTTAAAATGCAGTCAACAGTTAAATGTGTTATTTCTTTGGAAAATTATTTTTTGTTTAGACTGTTACTGTGCATGATAACCTACACAATTAATGCTCTGTATCCATTTCAAAGCATCACTTCTATCTTCAAGTTAGTGACATCAAATAGATTGCAAGTGTTAGAATGTACTGGAAAAATGACAGGAAGTTTCCTTAAGTGGAGAACAGTTCTGTAGCCAGACACCCTTATGCTTTCTATTCTGAAAAACTTTGGTGTGTTCAATATTATACCTCTTATACCTGTTATTTACCTCTTTCAGTGCCGTGAACAAATGTTCTGTGAGTTTGGCATCTCAGTCTTACTCCAGTGGGAAATCTGAGATAATCTCTTACACTCTTGTTCCTTTTACTTTCTTTATGCGTATCTGAAAAGGGGTGCACTTAGTGGCAATGTCAAGCATTCCACTAAGCATGGCACTCCTGAAGTAGGGATAAGATAAAAATTATTTACCTAACTTTATTTAAAATTGTATTCCTGGGGAAATACTGTCCTTGGAAAGCTGGAGTCTTAAATTCATTAAGATCATTGAATCCTAGAATATTTCAAGTTGGGAGGGACCCATAAGGGTAAAAAAATCTGTCTGGGATAGGTGAAAAACTGGTTGGACTAACGTAGATTATGAAGAAGTATTCATCATGTCTTTTTAGATGCTAAGTTTGAAGAACTAGAAGAAAAATACAAGAAAAAAGTACAAGAAAATAAAGAGCTAGAATTACAACTGAGAACCGTCCAGCTTAAGGTAAGTATCTCTTAGGAATGGTTTGTATGATGTCTAAGAAAGTAACCACTGAGTGAACTTGGATAATGAAGTGGAAAACTAGTGAAATATATTCCACATCACATAAAATATAATTTCAAAACAAAAAGAGAGAGAATTAATCTGTGTGTACTGCCATTCAGAAGTAATCTTGGAGAATTCAGAAAAGCCAGCCTCTTTGAATAGCAAAGGAAAGAAGGACATTAAAAATGTGAACACATCCTTCAGAAACTGGAAGTCTCCTACAAGCAAGGACAAGATAAAACAGTGTCAGTTATGCCAAGTTAAATACGACAGGATAATAAAATAGCCTTGAAAAAGATTGTGAGAAATAATTCACACATAGAAAATAGAAGCCCATAAATCTTTCAAACATTTAAGAAGGAGGAACAGTATTAGCTAATCTCTGCAAACAAGATGAATAAGATGTGAAAGCCCTCAAGGAAAAAGCCATTGCAGAAAATGTGAAATAATTTTTTCTTTGGTACTTACTATGTAAAGATTAAAAACTTTCCTATATCAGAGTCTTTTTTCATTAGGGTTGAATCTGTGGCACAGCCTCAAATTGAGAAGTCAGAAGTGTCTTAAATTAGGTTGATAAAATGAATAGTAATAAAAAAAATCACTAGCTTGAGAGAATATTTGCCCATTAATTGATAGGGCACTGCAGTGTGGGACTGTTGAATCACTGTGATGTGCAATGTTGCCTCATTCTTCCCTTGACACTGGAAGGGGACAAGATGATTACATTAGCAAAAAACACTTACAGTGCTGATTCCTGGAAATACAGTTTAGTCAGGCCAACTTTTTGTGCTGGGCAGATTGCTAGAAACATGACCCAATATGTTTACTGAAATGTGTAGGTGTATGGAGAACAGGTCAACCATTTATTGATAAAGGCAAATCACGCCTCACATATTTTCAGACCTTTTGGGAGTTGTTTTTAAGAAGAAATCAGAGAATGTGTAAGTTAAGTGTGACTTGGTGTAATGTTCTTGGATATCCACTAAACACTGATGAAAGGGAAAAAAATTGATAAGGGGAGTTCTTGCATATTTAAAGGAAAAGATTGAGTGCAGTGGCAGTAAATGGTCAGTTTTTACTGTGGAATGGTCAACAGAAGAGCCTGAAAAGACTTGGTGAAGAGAACTGTGCTATTCAGCATATTGATTAGTGTTCTGATAAAGAGTTGAATAATGTGGTTGAAGACCACACAGAATTTTCTACCACTAAATAATTGCAATAATTAAGATGGTAAGTAAAATTCAGCTTAAAAAAAATAGTGAAGTAATACATCAGGAAAACATAATTTGAATAAGGAGTACCCGATACATTCAGACTCCAAAGCTATGGTTCCAGGAAGCATTTGGTAGTCATTGTGGCTAGTCCTGGATTCCAACTTTTGTCTCAGAAGTTGTAAATTTAAATGGCATATAGGGGAAATGATTACTGCATGCATGGTTATGTTTCTTTGCTCTTTATCTGTTAACAAGTTACTTTACAGGATTGGACACAGATTTGTGGTCCTGGCACAGCTATTCCTAGATAACAGCATATTCTCTGGTTTGATTCAGAAGTCACATGAGATATTACATGGTTTAGGGATTTCGTTTAAGAAAAAATAATTCAAATGGGCTGCATTTCAAAATCCAGTTAAAAATACAATAGAGGCTTTACTGTCTGAGGTTTTGTTTGTTTGGGGTTTTTTTCACTTAAGAAGGAGGAAGAAAAACCTACTATTTTGGCTCTGTTTAATTTTTCTGTGGGAAAATATTGAAAGCTTGTACCTGGCAGATTTTATTATAGCAATTTTGGAGTACTTTGTTTATAAGTTTAAATAATTAAATATGTTTTGAATTTAGCTGTGCTTCTCCAGTAGAACTAAATGTTGGTCAGGTTTTGGATATGTTAGTCTAGACTTCTATTTTGTTTTTTTTTGTTTTTTTTTTTTTTTTTTTTTTGCAACTTACTTGTCTTCATTTGCCTGCAAAAATGTAGGCTTTTTTTTTGAAAAATGTAGGTGATGTAGGTGTAAATTGATGGGATCTCTCTTAAAAAAGACAAACATTTATGTATGTTACCTATAAAGATATACAGATCAAAATACATTTTTGTTATCCTGGTTTGTATTTATAAGTATCAGCTAAGCTTGGATACTTGGGCTAAAGTTATTTAATTTACATAGCATAAAAAACTAATGACATGTATGATGTTATAACAATGTGAAATGATGATGACCTATTAGCTACTTAATATTGAATTAGTTATTTTGTTTTATGTTGGATAAGGAACTGTGTAAAGGTACATCCTTTTCTTTTTTTGGACACAGAAAATAAATCAGCCTCATCCTCAAAGCTCTTTGAGTCACAGGGAGATTGCTCGGCATCAAGCTTCCTCATCCGTGTTTTCATGGCAACAGGAAAAGACACCAG
Source organism: Callaeas wilsoni (assembly GCA_013398955.1). Classification (NCBI taxonomy): domain Eukaryota; kingdom Metazoa; phylum Chordata; class Aves; order Passeriformes; family Callaeidae; genus Callaeas; species Callaeas wilsoni. The sequence goes on along the minus strand of VWPU01005215.1, from coordinate 131,983 downwards.
CTAGAAACCAAGAAACACCTGCAAGGGGAAGTTCTGCAGCATCCTCTTTTCCATGGGATAAAGAAACAAATTCAAGTATTCTATCAGAGAAGAGCGAGTTTGACAACAGCTTTGCTGAGAACTGTAGTTCTTCCCTCATGATCCAGCTAAGAGCACAGAACCAAGGTATCTGATACATTTCTTTAAGACCCAGAGGCAGTCTCCTCTATGGTTTCATGAAAGCTGGTGTGCAGATAGAAGCAAGGTATTAAAATTAGTGCTTTAACAAGGAAAAGAGAAAGATACTTGTTGTTGCCTTTGGCAGCTTGCCCTGTTGGCTGCTGGTGTATCTTCAGTGATCAGCCAGTACACAGAGATTACCTACAAGCTGTGGTATCTCTTACATAAGGAGTGTGAGAATTAGAAGGGAACAGTTTGTATTTTTGGGATGAGTAGGGGACATCATCTAAATGGAAAAATGCCTTTTTCCATTAATCCCATTTCTCCTGGAACAATCTTCTTAAAACAGCTAAAAAAACTCTTCAGGATTTCATTGCATCTCACTGTTATATTCGATTATATTGTTTCCTTATTTTTCTATACTATTGATATCTTTGGCTGAGCAATAACTGTCTTAAAAATTTGATGATTGTACATGCTTAATGCATGACTGAATTGGTCCATAATGGATGCTACTGGAAGCACAAAATGAAGTATGCTGCAAAAAGTACAGTCAAAACCCAAAATATGGTCTAGTATTGCACATACCAACATGAAGAAATATTCATCCCTGATACCTGATAGTTGTAAGAGAGGAAATAGTTGGTTCATTGTGGATTTGTAGAGCATTCACTTGAGCCTGCTATTTGTACTCTTTGGACAGCTTTTCCACAGTTTTACAAGTCCCTGTACTCTCCAAACTCTTCATTCAAATACCTCACATACAGCTTCAATTTTGGTGGCTTTTTCAACTCGGAAGCCATACAAATTCAGAATCAGGAATACAGGACTTTTTTAAACAAAAAAAAAACCAACAAAACAAACAAACCCAAAAATCCTAAACAAACAAAAAACCCCCAAAAAACCAAAACCAGATAATAGTAATTCTCGATAATGCTTCATGTAGCTGATTTATGTTTTCTTCTGTGAGTTATGTTGTGGTTTTTGGAGGATAAACTCTTACTGATGTGTACTGTGAGAATATTACTTGGTTTAGTTTTATATGTTTGCAGTTTTGAGACAGGAAAAAGATTAAAATATGAAATGAGACATTTACAAATACCAAGTAGTTGAAAAGTTTTGGAAGCACAGTTGCCCCAAGCAAATGCTTATAGTGGATATACTTACAAAAAGAAAAAAATATATAGTAGATATTTGAAGTGACATGTTCCTAAACAAACAAAAACAGTACCAAAACCAGACAAAAATAAACCAGAAGAGGAACAAATTGTCTTTGCCTTTGCAGCACTTGTCCCTGAGCTCTCATGTTTCTGTGTTCCTTCTCATGAGGTATTATTGATTTGGAGTCAACTGCCTTTCAGTCTTGATAGTTTTAGTCATTGATGTCACAGCAGAAGACAGTTAAAACTTATTTTAACTTGCTGAAAATTTCACAGGTTGTATGCCCATATCAGGAAATTGGGTTGTTATCAAACATATTAAGTACTTGGAAGTGCGTTGTAAGGGGTGCCTTCCAAAGCAGAAAGTATCCTTAACCTTTATGGTTTTTTAAATTCAGAACTAAATTCCATTATCAAAGACCTAGAACAGCAATTGCAAGCTCAAGAAAAACTGAAGAGGTCCCATATGAATAAACATCAAGAGACTGAACTGGAACTGGACAGATTGAAGTTGGAATTAACAGAAAAGGATAAAATTCTGAACAAAACCCGAGATAAACTGACTCAAACGAGTACACAACTTGATCAAGCTACCACACAGGTAAAGTGTTGCCTCACACATCTGACTGTCCTTACAATTCATTGCCAGTATTCCTGTGTGACAGTTTTCAGCCATTTTAGTAAGAGCCAAGGTTCTCAGACTAAGTTTCTTGAGAGTTTACTGAGGATCAAGTTTTGAGAAGTATACGCTAGTTTGATATGTATTATGTGTGAAAACGTTAATACATGTAAGCAGTTGCCTATTTTCTGGAAGGTTCTTATACCACTGGAAGAAATAATTTTTGTACTCGGGTAAGATTGACTCAAATTCTGAAATACATTTACTGATCAAGTTGCATAGAGCAACAATGACATCTGGTGGCAAGTTCTGACCTGAAAAAGACTGTCATGCATCTTTGGCTGAAAATCAGATTCTGTTGCTTATACTACAGGATGTTGAGGAGGCATAGCCCTTGTATTGTAAATTGCTTGTTGTAAATAAAGTCTAGGTAAAAATGCAATGCAAGATTAAGAATATATCCAGTTTCTAAATGTAACTTCAGCCTAATCCTAAGGAGTTTGAATTCATAGTAAAAATCAGTAGAATAGTACAGTTTGCTTAGTCAAGAATTTACAGAGTGTATGTAAATACATATAAAAAATGAAATGGTTCAGATTTTTACTCATGCAAAGAAGAGGAGAATGCCAGTGCTTAAAATAATTCAAACTGCAGAAGGCAACAAATAAGTCCTTTCCTCGATTAATCAAGTTGCATTACCTTTCTAACGTCCTTTTTAACAACACTTAGCAAATTTGAAATTAGTGCACAGATGTCATAATTCCTTGAATCTTCATTTTTTCATCCATCTTTTAACTTTTTTTCCCTACTAGTTTGATTCTTCTACAGGATAGGGGAAAAGATGGTTTTGTGTGTATCTTCTCTGGGTATAATAATTACCCATGTTTGTTGGCAAGTTTCTGCATGCTACTTCAGTATATTGGTAAGCTGCTGTTTCTCACAACTCCCGTATTGGCCCTTAAAAATAAACCTTTGCATGTTGGCATGTAAACCTTGATCACTCTGCCTTCTCAGAGAGACAGCAGCATTTGCCGGTTGGTAATTCTGTGAGGAACTAGTTTAGGGGAAGTCTTGTCTGGGTAAGGGAAAATCAAACTCTTAATATAGTCCCTTGACTTCATAAAGGCACTGACATCATGCTGAGTTTGTGGGAAGACACAGCTGACCCAATCTGACAGCTCAATTTCTCTGAAAAGGGCTTTATTTTAATTTATTTGATTCCACAAATGGCTTGATTCACCTTCCTAAAAAATTAGAGTATTATGTATTTAATTTTCCCTTGTTAATTTTCTGTGGGTTTAAGAGAGTGGAATTGTTTTACTAAAGAAGCAAAGGGGATTAAAATCAGCCCAAGGGGAGGGGCAGGGTTATGTATCTAGAAGCATGCCTGGGGAAGGAGGAGTAGGACTTGCCACTGTTGGAGGTGAGATGCAGCCCATCCTTAAGGTGCAGTGCATCTTGCCCCAGAAGGTTCCTTTGGTCCTGCCATCTGAAGGTGACTCCTTTCTCTTCTGTTTCTTCTTTATCGCATTGGAATTGATTCTCTGCCTGCCCATCCTGGACTTTGAAAGTAGAACTGCATTGAGGTTTTGGATTTTAGTTCTTTTCTTGTAGCCTGGATTTAATCCTGGCACCTCCCCTTGTGCATCCCTGTCAGTGGTGCTATTCACAGACCTCAACCACAGCACCTCTGTGTTACCAAGTATTTTCACTCCTTGTGAGATCTGCAGCCTTTCTGCAGTCAAGTTTCCATGTAATCTTACAGGAGTTCACGGTCCCTCCAATCTCTGCCTAATAACCTGACATCCCAATACAACTACCTGCTTCTTATTTCTGCTGTTTCATTAGCTCAATAAACAGCTTTTGTTGCTGAAAAAAAGAGAGTCCCATTCACCCTTTGCCATTTTTCTTACTCTCTGGGAAAAAAAACCCCAAGTACATATTTTGCATTAACAAATTTGGTCTGGAATAAAATTTGCATTTTTTTGTTCAGAAAGTTAGGTGGACAATGCTTCACTCTCTTGGGTAGCATAATATTGACATAATCAACTGAGTTAAATAAAAAGTTAATGTGGAGGTGAACCTAGACATAGCCTGCTGATTTTTTTTTTAAATTAAAGTTTAAATTGTAAAAAATACCCAGTTGTAGTACACTAAGATAGTTGCTTCTTTTTTTCTGTCCAAATCAACTTGCTGAATCACTCTGAAATTCAGTGGAATATCCATTTATTTTCAGTCTAAACATGTAGTTGCTTAGCAGTTAGCAGTCATTCTTTAGTTGGTAGCAACTTGAGGTTCTGAAAATACAATCTATTCTTAGTGCCAGATATAGCATATTTCTGCAGGCTGTCAAAGACACAGATTTTCTTATTATATTATCCAAATATATATAAAGATATGTTACATGTTATCTTAAGGTGTTTTTTGATTATTGTGCATGTATACACTCATGTATACACATACACACCTAATACATATGTATAAAAGTATATATACTCTTTCTATATATACACACACGTTTTCTCACTAACATAAGGAAGAATGAATGAATTTTGTACCTTGGATTGCTAAGAATTTATATGTTACTAGCTAAAGTTACTCTGGTTATATGAATGCTAGAACAACTGTAGTAGCTGAAAGCAATGGTTTTTTTATATGAGTGCTTATATTTAAATGAAACATCACTTGCACCTTTAACACTTGTGATTGATAACTAAATTATTATAGGTCCAAATGTTGGAGCAAAAAGTGAAGCGATTGTCAGAAGAATTGAATTGCCAAAGACAAAATGCTGAGAGTGCGCGTCAGTCTTTAGAACAGAAAATAAAGGCAAAGGAAAAGGAATACCAACAGGTAAGGCAAGGAGAACTTTTTAACTTTGCCTTCCTGAGGAGATGAAATCACTTGGCTTATTACGTGTATCTGATTTTCTGTTAGTTTCAATCACATTTGACAGAGAGGTAAAAGTTGCAAAGGTGATTGAAAAACTGGAAAACAAACATCACAATAGAGGGGAGAGGCTGTTGGAGAGGTGCAGGATTATGTTGGTATTCACTGGGCAATAGAGAACATGTTTGAGAGATGGAATGAGATGCAAATCCATGAGAAACTAGGCTCTATTTTTCATAGAATTATGTGTATGTGAGCTCAAACTTAGTAACCAACTCAGTTATTTCTGTGGAATCTACATTAATTTTTCATGCGTTTCCCACAGAAGAAAATAATTTCTTTAGGATTATATCTCTAGTATTCTAATTTTGGTTCCTGCTCAAAAGGTGTTAACATAGTCAATTAGCATAAGTGTCTTTCATTTCCTTCATGCCAGCTCTTGCAGAGAGAAAAAGTGTAGCACTATCCCAGGAATTTTTCTGGAATGAAGCTATATTTAGTATTAACAGCATTAATACTGATTTGGATTAGGGCTAAACTCTTTGTATTTTTCTTTTTAAGCTTAATAATGTAATCAGCATTAGGAAATCCAAGACATAGATTCAGAAGTGATAGTGCCATTTCAGATGGGAATTTTAAGTTTCCTTTAGGGATTGAATAAGGGCATTGCCCTGAGGAAGACCACTCCTTCTGTCAAATGTTTAACCTGAAACCTTTTCTCTTAGGTGTGTCCAGATAGATAAAATAATTGGCAGAAGAGTTCTGGTGGGGTAGCCAATAAACAATGCTGCTACCAGCACTCTTGGGTGAAAAAGTGATTTTACAAACTCTGTTAGTCTAGATGCTACCTCAGGATCTCAAATTCGTACTGAACCTTGTCTAGAAGCGGTGAATTGGAACAACTGATCTTTGTATTTGAATAGTTGTAGCATCATTGTATTAATCAAAAGATGGGTTGAAGGCCTGTAAACCTGTCCTGATTTTTCCTTTTTTCAGTTAGCTAAGAAAAGGCCTTCATAGGATTAATTTGTAAGCCCACATACCGCCATTCTAAGTTGTTTAGCAAGGCCATTAATTAACAAGAACTCTTTTTTTCTGCAATGTTTAGGATCTGTTACAGATTCTTATAAAGTTTGTTTAGTGTTCATTTATTTATAATATTAATCTGTCAAGTCCCATTTAAAGGCTTTGTATTACATCTTACTCAACAAAATTTCTTCTTGCAATACCTTGGAAAAAAATCAACCTTATAAGTATGGCAAGTAAGAAATAGCAGAGGTGAATTTGTCCACTTGTACTGTAATGTAATTCTTACATGAAACTTACCTTTAATATGAAAAATTTTAACCCTATTACTTTCACTAGTTTTTTTTTTTCCCCTTTCTGTGAGAGGAATGTTGCAGTAATTAAGTTCTTAAGCAGATGACATAAATTGGGTTCATGTCATTCTTGCCTATGTGGCATTTGCCTCGTGAATCAAAGCTAGGTTTCAACTGTTGTTTGCTGTGTAAGACAAGTGTCCCTGAGCAGGCAGTACCTGCTGATAAAAATCAGTTGTTATTTCTGCAGTAACCAAAATAGAAACTTGTTGTGGGCATGTGTGCATTTCTTTGTTTCTCTGACACTGTTTTCTAGGAACTCTCTTGTCAGCAGCGTTCCTTGCAAACACTGGATCAGCAGTGCAACCAAATAAGAAGCAAACTGAATCAAGAGCTACAGCAAGCCAAAAATGACTTCAACGTTCTGCAGGCAGAATTTGACAAAGTAGGTTTTTTTTAGCATTAAAGTCCACTACTAGAGTGGTATTTAGTTGTCTTAACAGCACTGCCTTAATTTAATTATACATAAAGCAAAAAAAAATGTGGCGTCTTGTATTAATGTTTTTACAGTATATGCTAGGTGTTCTGTATTTACCATTACTTACGTAAATACTATGTATTTAAATATGAATTATAGGATTTTAAAAGTTTGTGGCTAGTCCACTTCTCACAGGTAAGGAGATGTAAATGCAGACAGTGCAGGTAAAATAAATCTGAGAGAGGAGCAGCTAAGGCTGATCACAAGACACTTTATGTAAAAGAAACCCATGCAGAGGTGTAGTTTGATGATAGAGCTACTGACCAACAGGTCATTGCCCTTTGGAAAAACAGTCCCATTTTCATATGTCCTGGCTATGCACTCCTCATGTGATCCTGGAGAGAGCTGATAGAGGAGATAAAAGAGCAAAGAAAATATTACATTTAAATTAGCATATGTGTATACAGGGCCAAGTGTTCACTATCAGTTTAACTCCCTGCGCTGGTTCTCCACAAAATCAGATGAGTGTCGGGGCTCGTGTAAGGAAGAAGATCAGTATGAAGGAGGTCTTCTACAGCTTTGGCAGCAGCTAGACACATTAGTTGTTGCAAACTCCCAACTTTAAGTAGGTTAGAAACCATCACAAACCCCAGGAGTGGATGACCAGAAAAGAGGAATGTTTAAAAGCATCCAAAAACGTTTGAGAGCATTTCTCAAGCAGCAGAGCTAACTGATTTTCTAGAAAGGGCCACAAATTCTTGAAATTTATATTGAGAAACCCCATTTGCAGGCAGCCTGATCTGAAGCATCATTTCTAAAATTGCCAACAACTTTCTTGCAGGCTTGTTTCATTTTAGAAATACACCTATGGGACTACATTCAGTCAAATGTTTTTACTGGAGGCTTCTTTATTATATGTATATTCTTTTGTATATGCTTACTGAAAAATTGATTTAATTGAGGGGGACAATAAGGACCTTTTACTTATCAAAGAAAGGTAATTTGTTACTTAATGACCTCGGAATAGACTTTTTTTTTTTGACCCACTAGTGTCATTTCCTTCCTTTTTAATCTAGAGTGTTTTAGGACTATATTGAGAGAGTTAAAACCTCTTCATTTTTTATAAAATCTGTGTCAACAGAGCAGTCTGTGCAGTTATGATCCTAACTTTCTGATTCACGTAGCTTAGCAAATGACAATTGTATTCCAATCTCATTTGTATCCTACAGATATCATTGTGGTGATGTAGCTGCAAATTGGATGAATTAATCTTATTTCAGACAGTCTAGAAATGTATGTGTTTTAGAGACATCCTATCTGTTTGGTTGGAAGCAAAGGAATGGAAAGGCAACAAGCAGCTATTCTCTAAACCAACAGTAAAGCAACCTTGGGTTCATGGTGGGATAAAATAATGTAGCTTCATTTTGTAATAGAATGTTGAATTCAAGAATGGGAGTTTAAAGAAAGCAGTTGTGTATGCCTGTGATTACAATGTTGATTTTACAGGTAAAGGCAGCAAAACAACGCTTGGAACACGACACCAGTGATCTCACCCAGAAGCTGTGCAGAGCAGAGCAGGCTCTGTCAGCAGCCCAGGCTAAGGAAGCTGATCTCACAAGAAGCTTTGAGGTGAGCAATGCTGCGAGTATTTGGCAGAATTAATACCATAAATCACTAATTTGTAAACACTTAATACTGTAGAGCATTTGCTCACAATTGTGTTTTTCTCCATAAGCAATCTTTAAACACTTTTGTGGACTATCTTAATAACTCATCCTAGTTGTAACAAAAAATGAGGTCTTCCCTAACATCATGGAAATTAGTGCAGTTTCTGGAACTGGCTGTGTGGTTAGGATTCATTGCTGTAATGCTGACAATATGGTTCTAGTTCATGTTGGACTTATTTTTAAAAAAGGTAGATTGTGTTTCAAGAGATTCTTGCTTTTGGTTCTGAAATAAAAATAGGATAATAATCAAATGTATGTTTGATTTTGAAAGTAAATTCTAGAATCATTGCTGCTTTGATTCATACTGCTAAACTCGGTGATTTTGTACAAATACTATATCCTCTTTAAAAAAAAAATGTATTTTTCTTAGAATAAGACAGTCCAGTAAATATACAGTGCTGGAAAAACTTTCCCCCAAACGAAGGTAAATTCAAAGAAGTTTCTGTATGCTGCCAAACTACGTCACTCACATATGCAGAAACCTTTTTGCTTTAAAGTCTCCTCTGTCTTCTCAGTTACATTGTTTGGCTTTTGTGGCAACCAGAGCAGCTACACTTGAAATTGTTACAGTTTTGCCACTAAAGACCTCTCAATGCAAATTTTATCCTTTATTTGGAGAAGCAGCAGTAAGTAGGGAAAACATCTGGATACCTATGTAATCCATGTCACAGTTTGGTTTTGTTAAACACTCATCTATGCTTGTTGCCAGTTGCCATCAGCAGATATAAAATAACCTGGCATAGTCTCTGCCAAAAAATTACCGTCAAAATTCTCTGCAAAAGTCTAAAGTAAAATAGTGGGTTTTGTTCAGATCATCACAAACATTTGTATGTGTTTATTATATTGTGAAAATTTAGGTACATTCTTGCTGGTAGATTGCAATGTCTGAGAACATTCCCAGCTATTGGAATGTGGCTATTGTTAGAAGAGCACTTTGCATGGTTTTGGCCCAGCTGACTGGCTCTCTCTCATACATTGACTCGTTGAGCAAGTCCAGAGGAGGCCACCAAGGGGATGATCGGAGAGATGGAGCACCTCTCCTACAAGGAAAGGCTGAGAGAAATGGGTTTACTCAGTCTGGAGAAGAAAAGGCTTTGGGGTGACCTAATTGTGTCCTTCCAGTCCCTGAAGGGAACCTACAAGAAAGATGGAGAGGGACTATTTACAAGAGTGTGTAGTGACAGGACAAGGGGGAATGGTTTCAAACTGACAGAGGGTAGTTTAGATTAGACACAAGGAAAAAATTCTATACCCAGTCTAGAGAGGGAGGTCTCTGCCCATGGACCTCCAACCCAATGTATGGTTCTGTGAATATTGGGAATGTTTGCACCAAATCAAAATAATTGGACCTTTCAGCCATTTTAATTCCTTAAACTTTCTTGTTTTTCTTTCCATAGATCACTGTAGGTTTTCTGATGAATGGGTTAGTTTAATTCACGTCCTTGTATTGCATCTGTGCATGCAGCTTTGAATGCAAGGGGTTTAGATGCTTGGACTTCTTTGAAAATTTATTAAGATTGCTAGAAAACTTATTCATTGAAATTCATATGTGACTGGATTTTTTTTTTTTAAACTGTGGGAAGGGAAGGCTGTGAGTAGAAGGGAGGTCAACTGTTAGCGACAGTGACAATTTTAATCATGTTCTGAGGGTAATTTATTTATGTTGTTGTAAAAGCAACCCTGCCATGCCAGCAAGCTTTTAATTTTTTTTTATTCATACCTTTCCATTTCTTGAGCTTGACTTTTGCGAATCGATGCCCATCTGCTAGTAGTAAAAGGATGAATAATTGATGGTCTATTTCCATTTGGGCCATACAAGTTCCATGCCATCTGTTGTCCAGAGCACAGGAGTTTGGAGAGCAAGGATGAGCCTCCTTAAAAGAACTTTTATTTGATTTCCTGGGTGCAAAGTAGTTACATAGGTGCTGTTTTGGTTTTTTTTGTGGTGGTGATAATGTGTTTTGTTTGCTTGTTTGGAGTTTTAAAAATCAATTTATTTGAAAGACAATGCTGTTAATTGCAAAGCTACCATCTGAAAGTGTAAGTACTTCTAAATAACATTTGACCAGTGTTGCCATGTTGTTGATGTTCAGTGGAAAGAGAACTTGTCTCTACATGAGATGACAGGTGAAATGTGATCTACACATTTCGTGTTAATTTTGATGCCATTGCAGGGATTTGTTTACCAAGCTGCTTTGGGAAAGTACCTGACTTCATCAGCTCAGATTTTGTAGAATCTGTCTTGTCCCATCTCTATCTGTGAGGTCATGTGGAGCTATTTGTTCTATGCTAACAAGGAGCACATTGACTACATCAACTGGCAGCATTTCTCAGATGCTGTCAATTCATTAAGAATAAAAAATTCAGCTTATGTTTCCAAGCAGTGCTTAGGAACTCAGGCATAGATGCCCAAAGTCTTAACAGGATCTGATGGTCTATCTTTACTTTGATGTAAATGAACTGAGTCCTTTGATCTCCTTATCAATTTACATGAAAAATGGTCTTATTTGGTTTTGGTTTAGGAAGTGAAGCAAGAGAAAAGCCTTCTTGACTGTCAACTTCAAAAGAAATTGCAAGAGATCCACCAGCTTGAAGAAGAACTAAGTATGATCAAGAAATCTCTAAAGCAAAGCCAGAATTTTGCAGAAGAGATGAAAAGTGAGTTATCATTTTAAATTTACAGAACTCTTTCTGGATGTTTCCTTCAATGCTGTAAGTTTCATGAAGTAAAAAGTTTCTGCTGGGGGACATGATTAGTGCTTTTTAACAACATTGAGTTTGTTGTCAATGAAAAGGAGTTTTTTGTCTATGAACATGTACAGTTCGTCAAGATACGCTATTCTGAAAAGAATCAAAGTGTACTGAACTTATGAGCAAATTTGTTTTCATAGAATCTATTTAAAATAGAAAACTTCTGTTTTGTAATTCCTTTATGGAAAGCTGACTGTAAGTAGTGCCCAAAGTGATATAAACATCCTTCATCCAGTGATATAACTGAAGAGTAATGCTTTGCAGTAGAATGAGAATTGAAAATAGTAAAAGTAAATAGTAACACCTCATCTAGAAAGCTGTCAGTAGACTTGCCAGTATTCACTGGCAAAGATTTGATGGTATTTTCTTCTACAGATAAGAGTGCTGTTCAGGAAGTGGAGCTAAAGTTACTGGAAGAGAAATTTAAAAGGCAAGAGAGCTCACTTTCGCTGGAGAAGCTGAAAATAGCTTTAGCTGACATGGAAAAGCAACAAGAGTCTACCCGAGATCTCCTCAAGGAGAAAGATAATCATATTAAAGAACAAGACTGTAAAATAAGTAAGATGGAGGGAGAATCAGAAGCTTTGCAGAGGCTCCTTGGATTAAAGCAGAGAGAATGTGAAGAATTGCAAAAAGAGGCTACTGTTTTTTCTCAATGGAAAAATGAAACTGATCATCTTATAAATAAGCTTAAGTCTGAAAAGGAAGGTATGCTGGCTCATATTAATGACTTGGAGAGTTCCCTTCAAAGTCAGCAAAACAAAAATCGTGAGCATAGCGAGAAACTTACAATGATGCAAACTGAAAGTGACAGGAAGTCCACAGAGATTAGAGAACTTAAAGATAGGCTGGAATGTAAAAGTGCAGAATTAGAAGAACAAAAAAATGCTTTTGATGAACTTAAGCAGAAAGCACAATGTTCTGATAAAAAGTACTGCAAAGAGATAGAAAATATGTCCTGTAAAATATTCCAGCTCACCAACCAAGTTGCTGAAGTAGAAGAAAAGTTACAGTTGGCAGCAAGTCAAGGACTGCAAAGGGAGCAATGCTATCGTGACCTGCTTGATGAATATGAAAAAATCTGTTGTCTTGTAAAAGTGAAAGATAATTCAGAAATGACAGAAGATGGAGAAGTTAATTTACAAAGCAGCCAGGATAAGACCCCTTTAGATAATATGCAACTTGCAGCAACTAACTCCAACACTGAGAATCACGAGTGTGCAAGAGCTCTTCCAGAAGAAGGAAAAACTAAGGATCTGACCAATTTACAAGAGCAGATCTCTTTTCTTGAGAGTTCTTTAGTGGCTCAAAAGCAGCTGAATTCAAATCAGCAGCAACAATATAAAGACTTACTGCAAATAAAGAGTGAAACAGAACAGAGGTTATTTGCAGTAGAACAGATGCACAGAAGCTTCGTGACAGAAACTGAGCAGCACGTCTATAACTTGCAAGCGGATATTTCAGCACGTCAGGAATTAGTTGAAAAAACTTCAGCTGTTCTTGAGGAAAGGGACATGCAACTGCAAACTTTGAATGAAAGGTTAGAAAACCAAAAAGCTGAGCTTCAGGATTTAAAGATCAATAATAAATTGCTTGAGGATTCACTAAGACAGCTGGAGCTCATGTCTGAAACATGGGATTCAGAGAAGAAGGACATGTCTTCAATGATTTCCTCATACAGTAAAAAAATTGATGAGCTTACTGAAGAAAATGCAGCCCTTAGGGATTTAAGCAGTGCTTTAAAGCAAGAACAAATAACTCTACTGGAGGCAAATAAAAATATTTATGATAGTTTAAAGGAACGAGAAGAAATAATTTCTGAAATGTCTGGAAAACATGAGGAGGAAAGACAGCGTATTGAATCAAGAACTGAAGAAATCAAAACAGAGCTTGAAGTTTTGCAGGCAAAGTATAAATCAGTAGAAGAAGAAAATGGAAAAGTTATGAGTATTCTGAGAGAGCAGACAATTGAATTTGAAGAGAAAAAAGCAAAATTAGAACAAGAGAAACAGGTACTTAGTGAGAACCAAGATCTCTTACATAAACTAATAGCCTCAGAAGAAATAAAAAAGGATTTGGTTCAAGAACTTCAGCAGCTGCAGTCAGAATTTTCCAACATCCAACATGTGCCTTCTGTGGAGCTTGACTGTTTAAGTCAGGAAAAGTTAAATGTCAGGACAAGACAAAATACAATGCAAGAGAAATGTGGCCTTGTATTTCAAGAAAAGGAGCAGCTGGAGAAGGAACTACCGACAAAAAATGAACCTCTAATGTGCAATGTTAATTGTGAACAGAGACTCTGTTCAGAACAGTTGAGAAAGTCCATGGAAGAGAAGGACATTGAGCTGAATAAATACCAGGTTAAACTTGAGCTCCTTCAAATGGATTTTGAGGATAGTGAACTCTCTCTAGAGAACTGCAGGTTAGAAGTGATGCAACTGGAGACTGCTTTAAAAGGCATGGAAGTAGAACTTGAGAAAAGCATGAGAGAGAAAGAGAGACTGCAGCAAGAGCTACTGTCTGTTAAAGAACTGAAAACTGCAGATTCTTCGCTTATAGTATTAGAGGAGGATGGCCACTCATTGCAGTATAATTATGGTGACATTTCCCAGGATTGTGGCAAAAGAGGAATAAATGCAAGTCCTTCATCAGTGTTGCTGGCATCCTCCTTGCAGGTAACAATAAACCAGCTGAGTGAGCTTGAGAAAATTTGTGAGATGTTGCAGAGTGAGAACACTGCATTATCCTCTGGATTCAAAGATACAAAAACCAATGGTACCATGGGTATTAATGAAGAGGAAGAGGAGAAAGATAATATAATAAATGCAGATAGTAATTTAAAAGCTGAGAGAGCTATTCTTCCTGATGAACTTATGGATCAAAGTGATAACAGTAGTCTGAGCATGTGTTCTGATAATAAGGAAATGTCCTTCAGACTTAAAGAATGCAGTACTTCTGACTACGAAGCTTTGAAATTGTCCAGCAAAGAAATTAAGATACACTTAAGTGAAGTAAGAGAGAGGCTTTTGACTTTCCAGAATGAACACCAAAAGTTATATGAGCAGCACTTTAGCATGGGCTCAAAGATTTGTGAGCTACAGTCTTGTATTGAAATACTGAAGGCAGAAAATGCTTCATTGTCAACAAGTCTGAGCAGTGCTCATGTAGATTCTGTACAAGTGTCACTGTCTTCCAGGCAAGATGACACGCTGTCGAAATTAGATGGAGCTAAGGCCACAGATTCTTCCTCAGATCTTTCTGTAAATCCCTGTTTGATAGAAGTAAATGAGGTGGTTGATTCTCATACCAGTGGTACATGCAAATGGATGGAGGAAATGAATCAACCAGACAGTTCTGTAGAAGTAATTTCAGAGGATGCAACAAAAGTTTTGGTTGAAAATTGTCATAATGATCACAATTTGGACTCTGTTAGAGAGCTCAGGAGTATTACTCCAAGAAAATCTAGCATTGAAAATAGAATTGAAGAACTTCAGATGCTTTGTCAGACATATGAGAAGGCCATCAAGGTGCTTGAAGATCAGTTTCAAGTTCAAGAGAATATGAAAAATGAGGAAATACAAGAGCTCAAAGAAGTTATACTTTCTGAAAGGAAAGAAATAGATCATCTCAAACAGCAAAATCTAACTGAAAAGGAAGAATGGCAGCAGAAGCTGAATAATGTGACTATGGAGATGGAGTGCAAGCTGGCAGCAGAAAGAAAACAAACTGAGAATCTCGCTTTGGAGCTGGAAGCAGCAAGACTCCAACTACAGGTCCTTGATTTAAGTTCTCATTCACTGCTGTGCACAGATATTGAAAATGTAAGTAATTGCTGTCATGCAAATGAGTTTTATGTAAACCCTTTGATATGTAGTCACCCAAATTTAAATTTTGCAATAAAATCTATTTAAAATTGTGCCCCACTGAAACAATACTATTTTTTGGAGAAAGAAGAAAAATAATCCATGCTTGAGTAGTAATCTTTGTCCCCTTAGCAATACTAATAATAGTTCACTTTGTCATGTAGACACCTGTTTTCCCAAAATACAGAAGCATGTGGTATCTTTGGTATCTTTGCACGTAGTCTTTCAGCAAATTGATCTGAAATTTCTCCCTCAAAAATTTTAAAACCTTTTGGCCAAAGATGTGTGTATAAATAAGTGTCAATCTTTTCTGTAAGAAAGGAGACTGTGAAGTAGGGAGGGATGCTATCTGTTTTGCATAAGAGCAGGAGCTTTACTAGTTTAAGAAAACTTTTAAAACTTACCTTATTTTTTATTATGTGTATTCTTCCCCCTCCTTTTGTTTTTTAATTGATTGATTCTTATTCCTTGCAGAGCACAGAAGAAGAAAATAGTCCTTATAAGTTGGGAGTGCCTGTTGAAAACTCAGCTCAGAAAAACAATAGTCTTAAAATAATCCCCATTGAGAAAATGGCTGCAGGAGATACCTCTGTGTGTGAAAATGAAACTGAGACCTCTGAAACAAGATTAATGGAAGATTACACTGAGAAAATGTCTGGAGAACATGAGTGTAGAAATATGTCAGGAAAAATAACCAGCCCCTCAGACCACACCAGTGCATTGTCATTTTCCAATAGAAGCGTTTTGAGTGCTGGGTATTTCTGTGAAGATCAAATAACCACTGAAAAGCTTCAGGAAGATGCAAAACAACAGACTGCTGAAAATTTGAAGCTGATCTATAAGACAGAAAAAAACCCACACCATGTTGATTTAAAAATGAAAGTTGTTCCGTTAAACTCAGAGGTGAACTTCCAGGAGGCACAAATAACTTCAAATAGCTCGGCTTTTGCAGAAGCGGAGGAAGCTTCTGTAGCTGTTAAGGAAGAAAACTGTGACAGAAAGGAAAAACACAAATCAATTTCTGTCAATAAGCAGGAATTATCTCTTCAAGTACTCTCATTAGAAAAAGAATCTGAGAACCTAAAATCTGAGCTGGAGATATGTAAAATTAGATCACCTGATGCAGCAGACACTTCGGATGATGTAGAAATGACCAAGAGAGATGGTCAGGAACAGTTTATTGCAGCTGAAAATGAACAGGGGAGTCCAAAATCTGAGCAAGTTATTATTGACACCCATTCCTTGTTCACAGAGTATGACATTGAAATGCTTCAGGCAAAATGTCAGCAATTAGAAAGGGAGAGGGAAGTTAACCTGAAAACTATTTCTAGCTTTCAAGAGCACCTTGTTTCAGTCACAGCTGAGAGAAACTCTATTGGGCAAGAGCTGAGTATTTTGTCTGAAAGCAAAAAAGAGCTGGATCAGAAATATCAAAAGCTACAAGAGAAATTAAAAGAATTAGAGTTAACTAAAATAGATTCTACTGGATTCATTAGAAGGTTAGAGGATGAATTGAGGACACAAGCAAATCTGCTTGAGGCTGCAAAATCTGATGCAAATCAATTATCCAATGAAAAAGACCATCTTCTTCAGAAGCTGCAGTGTTTAGAAAATGATGCTGTATCTTTCACCTTAGAAAAAGAAAAATTCCAGAATGAAGCAGCAGATTCAAAGAAAGAAAAAGAGCTGATTGCAAGAGAGTTGGAAACGATGCAGCATAAATTAAGTTCATCAGAAATGCAAAATTCAAAGCTTTCCACATCTTTGGAAGGCTTGTTAATGGAAAAGGGAGAACTTGCTGCAAGACTCAGCACAGCACAGAAAGAAGCAGACCAATTGCGATGTGGAATTGAGAAGCTGAAAGTAAAAATTGAGTCTGATGAGAAGAAAAAACGTCACATTGCTGAAAAGCTGAGAGACAATGAACGGAAAGCTGACTCTCTTCAGGATAAAATAGAGAGGCTTGAAAGGGAATTGGAGATGTCAGAGAAAAATCTAGAAGATACAATTATTGAGTTGGAGACTGCCAAAGCAGAGGCAGAAACATTAGCAACAGAGATGGAAGAGGCGACTGAAAAGCTGAAGTGTTCTAACTTACAAATTGATGTCCTCACCTCACAAAAAGAATGCTTGGCTAAAGATTTAAAGGAAATGCAGGAAAGATGCCTTGAACTAGAGTCTTCAAATTTGACTACAGCAAAACAGCTGGAAGAAAAGGAGGAAGAAAAGATACAAATCAAGGATGAGTTTGAAAATACTGTGGCATTACTGAGATCTGAGCTCAAAGATATGAGTGAGAAATTAGCGTTTTCATGCAAGGAGGAAGCAGATGCTAGAGCAAAAGAGCAAGTCTTGATTAATCAGGTGGCTTGTCTTGAGCAAGATAAAATAATGCTATTACAAGAATGTCAGGGAATAAAAAATGAAAACATCAAATTGGATCAAGAAAGGGAAGCACTTGTTCAAGAATTGATGGTTTGTAAACAAAAATTTGATGAAAAGGTGCAGGAAAATGGTGCTCTTGAAAAGCAGGTGAAAGAAACAGAAGCACTATCTTTGCAGCTGACACACATGCAGCATGAGCTTGAATGCTGGCACCAGGAAAAAGAGAGGCTGCAGAACTTAATTGCTGAGTTGAAGCTGAAGGAGCAACATTTTTCTGATGGTGAAACTTCTCCGGATATCCTGAATGTTCTAAAAATGTCTTATAAGCACCTTGAGAAGGAACTGGAATCTACACTTTGTGAAAAGAACACTCTATGTAAAAAGGTAATATCATTTGCGTAAGGGTAGATTTCCCTTTGTAGGAGTGAGGATAAAGTATCCTCTGGGTTTACTACTTCCTTAATAAATTAAATCCTAAAATAATTTTAACCTCAGACTTTTGCAGGAAACATCCTATTTTTAAAATTACATTTTCCATACAGTCATGAGTTTTCATTGAAATTACAGAGCTGGAAAGTAGGGCACTGTTTTGCATAGGACCAATGAGAAGGTAGCTTGAAAGTAGACATAGAAGTTTAAGCAATCAAATAATGCAGGATAGTTTCCTCTTTCCTGTAGAAGAAAAGGAAGAGGAACAGATTGGTATTAGGCGACTGAGTTTTTGTATCAAGAATAAATACTTTGGAAGCTCAAAAGAAAGTGAAACAGCAATGGTGCACTTACCATGTGAAAACATCATTACCCTGTTGTGACTCTTGCTTAAAACTTGACCAACTATGGGAATAAAATAACCCATCTTGAAAACTGTTCGTTGAATTTACGTAAATTCTTTGGAGGTTGTGACACATGTATTAACAATAATTCTGGAAAATTTAATTTCAGGTAAATGAACTGGCTGAAAGTCGAACTGAGCTGCAAGTCAAGTTAAATGATACTGAACAGAAGATTGCCAAATTACAGGAAGAAAGAAATAAGCTTGCTGAAGAAATGCAATGTGTTCAAGAACATTCAGCAAAGAACAAAGTGAGTTACTCCATCTGCAGTATTTCTGTGTTCAAAGCCAGATGCTAGAGTACAGTACATGTGTGGAGGCTGGTCAAGGGAGTCTGTGATAATGTACAGTATTACAGGCTATTTCTTCCAAATTTCAAAAAATCCAATGTTCCCTTCTGAGATAAAATGATTACTTCATAGATTTTTCCCCCTTCCTTCCATTCAAACTATGTTTTCTTGGCACAAAGGCTGCTACTGGTTCTCTGGACGTTTTTCAGTGTTGAGAAATTCTCTGCTGTAGGCTTTCAATCATCAGACTGAGGAGGTCAGATAAGAAGTACATTTCTCAACACTATTTTCAATGTTTCAGTAGTGCTAAAGTAATTCAGGACAAAGTCAAGGAAGAAACAGTTTTGGAGCCTTTATTTTCAATTTGTTTGCATTTAATTCTTAGAGGCTGTTTTATCATCTAGACAACTTTAGGTCTTATTTGTGAACAATATTATGTCTTTAAACCAGTTTGTGGTTGTCTGACCTACTAACTTTATTTACAAAATTCTATAACCAGGGGCTTGTTTCTATTGTGGCATTGAGGATTTTGAGTGGGAAAAGAACAGGGATTTCTGCAACTTTCAGAAATCCTAAATGGAAATACAGGCCAGTGGTCCAAAAAGTGGTAATAAAAGTGGATGAAAATGAAAATGCATAGAAAGTTTTGTCATCTTAAAGAGGATGAGGAAAGTGACCCTTAACCTCTCAAGTCACTCTCAGAGGGAACAATGCTTCGAGAGGTTAAGCTTTGATTTTGGCAGTGCTGCATGATTTAACACTGTTGGCAAACTTGCACTTGTTTTCTTTTAAGAAAACCTTCCTTTGCCTCCTGTCCTACCTTTTCTGTTTAGGTGTTCTTCTCTTTGATTACAGTGTGTTTAGCCACTGTTAAATCTTTGTCTTACCGAGTTGTTTTTGAAAGTTTAAAGATACTTCAGATTTAAACAGTTTAATGGGTCAACTCTTTCTCCATTGAGATAATTCCAAATACCAAAGAATATGCTATTACTATTTACAGATTCAGTTGCATCTAACAACATCAGAAAAAAATGAATTGACCAGGAGTTTGGAGATGGTCCAGAATCAACTACAAGAAAAAGAAAGTGAAATTAAAAGAGAAATATCAGAATACAAAGACAAACTACTTCAAGCAGAGAAAGAGCATCAGGATGCTCTGACAGAAGCAAACCGAAAGGTAAATCAGAAAATAGGAAGAGTAGTGCTGTGAGTTTTTAATTCAGTTCTATGTATTTTACAAAATTTTGCTGATCCTATTGCAAAAGAATTTATCTTTGTTAACAATATTTCCAAAATCTACATATGCTTACCTTGGAATTTGGTAAGTGTTAAATTAACTTTTTTCCGTATAGCAAGCACTTCAAAGTGAATTTATCTCACAACTCAGTAAGCATTTAATCTATATAAAAATTCACTGGGACTATAACCTTAAAAAAGAGAAAGCAAAAGTATATTTAATCCAGGAAATGGTTGTTTTGGTAGGAATAGGGAAGAAAATTTAACCACTTCACAATATAAGGACAAATTTGTTGGAAATACGTTTGTCAGATGTGCTATATGCAAAGAGCCATCAACTTTTCTGCAGAAATGCCTGTGAACATTTACTTGAGGCCAGTAGAAGACAGGCAAATAACTTACTATAATTGCTTCTTAATAGTTTTCATTCTTATTACTATAAAGTAGATGTAAGAGCACGTTATAGTAAAATATAAGGATTTTCTTCTGACAGACTTCTTAGAGGCAAGATTCTAGTATTTAAAATATATACTTGAGACAAATTGCCCTTTCAGTTTTAAACTCCTCAAAACATAAATATTAAATTTGCTGTGGAATTCTGGTGGGTTTGTGATATGCTGTTAGGCACATCTTTAAAGTACAACTCAGTGTCCTTTTTGGTGTCATAGTAATTAGGCACATTTTCTTTCTCTAGCATGAACTAGAAATTGAGGCCTGTCATGAGAAGATTAGTTCACTGGAGCACTTTATCAGCTCACAAAAATTGGAAATTGAGCATTTGAAGTCAAATAAAGAACAGCTAAATAATTCCCTTAAAGAAGCTAATCAAGCTTTAGGAGAACTCCTAAAAACTAAGGTAAGAAAAACCTCTAAGCATGACTAGTTACATGGGATTCCAGACACTGTGTAGTAAAATAAACATAGGATGGGGAAGTGGTCCTCCAGAACTTTGCCTTGACTTTGATACAGCCTTTGTTTCACTAGAGAGAACATAGAGCCTGGAGAAAACATCGTTACTATTGATGTACATTAGAAAAATTCTGTTCTGTGTGCCATCACTGAGATCACCTAGAATTGGTTTCTGTGACCCTAAACACAGCAGTCTATTGACTACAGTGAACATTGCAGCTGAGCTAAAACGTGGTTAGAATTCACTCAAAGAGACTTTGCAGTGCCTCTGTTTTCTGTTTGTGAATTACTTTGATGATAAAATGTACCATGGTCTATCCTAAGCATTAGTCTTGATAGATTGCTCTTGATTCAGCTTTATCAATTCCATTTTATATAGAATTCTCATTACAGCTATTAACTAGTGTAATTCTCTGATGGAATTGTTCTCAGGGATGCTAGAATGTGAGCTCCACATATTGTGAACTGCTGATTGATAACTGGGAACAGTTCTTCATGTTCTTGCTTTGCTTTTTAGTAGCACAGGTGAAGCTTCACTGTCCATATAACTGAATTTCTGTACCAATAATCCTATCCCTGCATTTTTCTTATTTTCTCAGTGGTTTTGGTCTTTTTTGGTGCTGCTTCAGTCTGTGATTGATTTCTGGCTCCAACTCTGTACTCTCACTTCAGGAATTAGTGTTTCTCTAAATGCACTCTTGAAGAAACAGTCAATTCAATTTACGTGCAAGTAAACACTGAATTACAATACGCTCATCTTGCTCAACAGTTTTTTATCCTTAGGGCCCTCCACTGTAGTGTTAATTTGTTTAATAGGAGCAGTCCAAGGATAAAGTCCTGTGGGGATGTGTGCCAGAAAACAGTACCCAGGGTAGTGTCAATGTAGCAGAGAAGGCTCCTAGCTGTGCTCACTGGGTGGTATTTGCACATAGGTTGGTAGCAGACCCATGGGATGATAAAAGATTCAGGTTGGACATTGTGAAGAATTTCTTCACTGTAGGGAACAAAGTTAAGCTTTGGAAGGGGCTGCCCATGGAAGTGGTGGAGTCACCATCCCTGGAAGGGTTCAAGAAACAACTGTATGTGTCCCTTAGTGCTGTGGATTAGTTGATATGGTGATGTTCTCTCAAAGGCTGAACTCGATGATCTTGGAGGTCTTTTCCAACTTTAATGATTCTATTATTCCATTTGACGTTATAATGTTTAAAAGGAGGAATGATGTTTCTGGTGAAATAACTAAATTTCTTATTTTTTAGGCTGATAATAGTAACATTATAATTCAGCTGAAGAAGGAAAATGAATATGCCCACAGTAAAGTGCAGATGTGGATGAAATCCTGTAAGCAGCTGGAACAGGAAAAGGAAATGTTGCAGAAACAACTAGCTGAACATGATGAGCTGCTAAAGAAGGAAAATCTGACTGTGGCAAAGCATAATAAAGGAGGTAACTGAATCTAGATTTTTGTAATGCTTTCTTAGTGATGCATTAATCTCTAAAAACTTTCTTGTTCCCTAAAATGTGCACTTGCATGTGCAGCTCTAGTACAGAGCATGATTCTTAACTAGGATAAAAAATTACAGGTGAAAATGTCAAACATTTTCAAAATCTAGCTCATCTTTTTTTCTCTTAAAGTTCTTGTTTCTCTTCTCAGAAACAACACTAGGCTGTGAATAAATATATTAAATATTACATTTTTGGTGTTAAAAGTGACTTAAGAAAGAACATGGATGTTCTTGTTATTAAGTAAGCTTTGTGTGCAAGTTCTTTTATTATTTTCCAGCAAGCTTTTCCCTCTAATTCTCATGCTTTGTTCTTAATATTTTAGCACATCTCATGAGATGCACTGTATTGTCAATGATACTTAAAGCAAGTTAAGGGTGCAAGCTGAGTGTTCACAAGTTACAAAATGAGAGGGAAA
Organism: Callaeas wilsoni; assembly: GCA_013398955.1. Taxonomy (NCBI): domain Eukaryota; kingdom Metazoa; phylum Chordata; class Aves; order Passeriformes; family Callaeidae; genus Callaeas; species Callaeas wilsoni. Next base: position 109,448 of record VWPU01005215.1, on the reverse strand, counting down.
ATATTTCCTCATGCACATGTCAAGGATTCTTTTCAAAATTTGCATGTTTGTTCTCTATTTAACACGGACATTATTATGTGTATTAAATTACTGAATTTGTTTCACTGTCACATTTTTATAGTTGCACTGTTACAGAACAGGTGTAATTAAAAGATATGTGACTATTGCGTTATAAATTCTTACATAATCATCTTTTTTATGTCAGTTACAAGAATAATGCTTTTCTTTGAAAGATGCTGATGATAATGCCATTACAGAAGAAATTAAGTTAAAATTGGAAGAATTGCAAGAATCTACAGAAGTGAAGACCAGAGAAGCAAATGAGAACTTGGAGAAATACTGCTCTCTGATTGTTAAATATCATAAACTAGAGGAAGCAAATGAGATGCTAAAAACACAAGTCAATTTGTTGAGTACTCAGCTGAAACAGCAAGCAAGTGATGCTGTCAGCACTCCTTTGCTGAATTCAGAGAAGTCTTCAACAGTGAGGAAACAGTCTGTCAAAGAGAGAAGGTCAGATGAAGATGCCACTAAGCTTTCAAGTAAAAGGCAGAGATGTGAAGACAGCAGGAAAGACAATGGAGAACCAAGATCTCCTGCTCCAGAGACTTCATCAAAAAAGAAAAGGAAGTGTGATATCTCTAAAAATCTGCAGGTTCGGGACAACACTGACTGTGAGCTGGATGGGCTTCCAGAAATAGTGCAAAAAGGTATTTGTGTGTCTTGTAAAGGAAAAGGTTCTCTGAGCACAGCAGGTGTGCTTTTCTCTTTTGTTTTGTTGAATGGCTTTCACTCTGAGTAGGTGACTATGCAAACATTTTTGGTGACAGTGATGGAAGGTGAAAGGAATCAATGAGAGATGTGGCAGTTGGTGCCAAGTTAGCTTTTGTGGAGCACTGGTGTTAGACCAGCAGAACACATTTCTGTTGGATTAATAGCTCCCATTCTGCTAAGAGTTAAATGGTCGTGGCAGTTTTCTGTGCTCTCATCACCTCACTCACAGGTGTAGTGTGCAGTGAGGCAACTGGAGACCAGAAAATGGGGAGGAGTGGTGTCTGGAGGGAAGCCCAGGTGTGTTCTCCAAGTGTTTGCTTATTTGCGTGCTTTTATTTCTTTCAATACCAGTGATTGAAGGTGTGATAATTTGCAAAACATTAAATCAACTAAAATTCCCCGAGTTGAAACTGTCTTGCACACAGCAGTAATACATTAACATCTTCATGAGAGTTCACTTTCCATCTGCTGTGAGCGCTGTGCAATTAGGTAGCCTGGTATTCCATATAAAGGTTCACTGCAGCAGAGTAACTGAGAAGACTGCACAAATCAGGGCTTGAAAAATGTTGTGTGTTCAACCACCTGTTAAGTAGCCCTTTCTAATTAAGTTAATTGCCATCATTAAAGGACAAACCACAGGGATACTGAATCATCTCAACTTCTGGTCACTCCCAGAAGTCTGGATTTCTAAGGCTAAACATTATTTGCATTTTACTTTCTTACCAGCATTACTGTATCTTCTGAAAATAGCCATGTTCTGAGGACATATGTACCAGTTCATGGTTGACTTATAGAGAGGTAATAGTCTATAGCTAAATAGTTCTACACAGAGAAAAGTATTCATCAAGAGCATCATGTCATGGTATCATGCATTAACCAGTACTAGTTTTCAGTTTGAAATTACTCTTCACATAATAATGTACCTGTAAAGAAAAAGACCAAACACTTATTTGATTTTTTTTTTTTTTTAATAGAATTGCTCTTGTAATTCAGTGGTTGTTCTTTGATATCCAGGTTTTGCATTTGAATTTTGGAATACAGAAGATCTATTGAGCAATTTCTTTGTTCCATTTTTTCCAGCGGAACAAATGATTTATTTCGGTCAGCTATTCTACTCCTATTGTGAAAAAAAGAAATCCATTTGAGGAAGTGCGATTGCTTCAGCTGGTTTTTATAGAAGCTGTTTATTTTTCAGGGTTTGCTGACATCCCCAGTGGCAAGGTCAGCCCTTACATTTTACGTAGAACAACGCTGCACCTCAGACCCAGTCCCCATCTGGCTTCCTCAAGTGAGAAAAGGCCTTCGCCTACACAGGACTCACAGAAGTGCAGACCAGACCATCTTGGTGAGCGCTGCTGTTCGACACCTGGTGGCAGCAAACCACAAAAGGTAAGTTGGAAAAATTTTATGAGTGAGTGAAAGTCATGGGGAAGACTTAATGCATTCACTAAATGTATTCATCTTGCCAAGTAAATTTGAGGACATACCATTCTTTATGTTCCTCAACCGTACAGTGGAGAGGCAATCGTAAATACTGAATGACTAAAACATGACATGGGTTTTGACCATAGCAGCAATCTGCAAATTGTTCATGTGCTGTTGTTTGTGAGCTGATAGGGAAAACCAGTGAGAAATTTAAATTCAATACAGGTATATTTTCCATTTCTTATAATGGATATTAAAGAGCAAATATTACTTATACTGTGGTTTCTTAGGTTGCAGAGAAAGTAACCACCAAAAGGATTAACCTCTAGGAGTTTGAGCTTGAAGTTTTCTGCAAACAGCTTTTTTTTGAATTTATAAAATAACTACAGATATTTGAGAGGCTATTAAACATGTAAAGAGGGAACATACGGATGATAAAGAATGAGTTGTGTTGGAAGGGACTTTAAGATCAGCTGGTTCCAACCTCCTTGCCACAGACAGGGACACCTTCCACTAGACCAGCTTGCTCGTGCTTACCAGACCTTGATGTTATCAAAACAAATAAATACTACACAGTTATGTTTTGAAAGTGGATTGTTGTTAAAAAAAGGTTAGTAACTGAAGTTTACATTTACTTTTTGAGTGTATTCAGTAGTAGACACATTGCTGAATGTTTCATAGGACATCGGAGTGAGGTGTTCTTTCTAAGGTGATGCAAATGCTTTACAGATTATAGAAAATTGTTCCAACTTTAGGACAGAAATAAACCTTTTGTTGTCCGAAATCTCCTCCAAAGTTTGTAGCCATGTTATCTCAAGTTGAGGAGTAAGAGAATAGTTATTGACAGCTCTTTATAAGAGGGCTACACAGAAATATGTCAGTAGATAAAAATCCTTCCAGTTTGCAAGGTTACACAAAAGCATTCTCTCGACAATCAGCGGAATCTTGCACATAGCTTTTTGGGTTTTTTCTTTCTTTTTTCCTTTCCTTTTTCTTTTTTTAAAAATCCAGTTATTTTGTATTAGCACATAAAGTATGTTGGCAAGATACCAAAAGTATGTAAAGGCAAGTGCCACATAATTTAGTAGATGTATAGCTTTTGAGGCCAGAAAGCACCGTTGGGAAGACAGATCAGATCAGAGCCATAATTTGTTTGGAGCTACAGCAATAGGAAATCTGTGTTTTGGAGCGAGAGTGAATCCACTGGATTTGTGTATGTTGTTTCAAAAGATAATTACCCTACTTGCCAAAAGTTGCTGCTTCTTACAGACGTTGCCTGGAGGTCTGTGTTTTATTACTGTTTCATTAAGTGATGCCAATAAATTTTATTTATACTCCTTTATGTCTATTTCCCTATAACCTTAGAAACAAACGGTGTTGCTTGTAAAGAATCTGAGTAGTGCAAAAAAGAAAGGAAGCCTTGGTCACAGAAAGTTGTGTGGTAGTCACCTGCCAGCATGGTGTAAGCTTGTTGTAGACTCTTGGTGACCGTAGTCAGGGTTATAGCAAATAACATGTAATCAGTAATAATTTTTTTCTAATTTAACTGAAGGACAGATTTCCCAAACATTCCTCCTCTTTGTCTGAACTTGTATTGTCTAGGTCCAAGGCCAGGCTACTCCTCTCCTTCAACTAGATCAAAAGTCAGCAGTTCAGGAATTTGTGCCCTTCTCTTGGACACTGCTGAATATCTGTGTTGGTTTTATTTTAAGATGATGTACATCTGGGAATTTCTGGAGGAATTGCTCGTATCGTTTCATCATTTGTTGAAACCATGAAAATGTGTTGTTTCATGATTTATATTAATACAGTGAACGATATGTCTTGTTTCAAAAGTGAAATAAGCCTTGTTTCCATCTCTTTGACTGGTACTTGTATCGACTTTATTTCAAATACCCAGTTTAAAACCATTGCAAATTTTTCAAGGTGTTTAAAAAGTGCCTGTCTTGTTCATATGCAAATTTATTCACTTTTCTACGTGAATTTAATGTAGAATTTAAATTGAGTGCTTTGACTGCACATCGGTGAAAACATGAAAGCAGTGGTTTCTGTACAGATGTCAGCAAAAAATGTGACACCTATGCTTTATGTTTGCAGAACATGTACAGAAAAAATTAAATACAGCTCTTGGTACACACTACCAGGCACTTTAGTAAACAACTTAAGAGTACTGTCTGTTCCTTGTGTAGCTTTTTTCTGCTCCTGGAAAATAGCTTGCCAGTAGTGTAGCAGATATTTCATCTCATACCACAACAAAGCAAGAGTTATCAAGCCTTACTGTGTTGTGTATTCAGAGTGGTAAGTGCCTTAAAAATATGTTTTTCTGCTTTCAATATGTCTATGTATTTTGAAAATTCCCAATATTTTGTCTTTTGCAGCAAGTCTTTCGACCCAAGGCAGAAAGCTAATATGGTTTTCCATTACCAGTAAACAAGGATGTTTTTGTTTGTGTTACAGGAAAATGATGAGCAGCAGTCCCAAGCTTTTCCACCGATGAATTCCACATCGAGATCACCACTTTGCCTGCACAAACAGTCCCCAAAACCTCTCTCTGATAATACTAGGAAGAGTAGTATGATGCACAAAATAAAAAATTCTGTAAATGAACAAGGATTATCTGAGGAAGATGAGCAAAAGGAAAATTGTAAGGTGCAGTAAATCTGACTTAGTCACAACGCAGAATAACTGGTGATCAAAACCAGTTTGTAAAATAAATACCAGAACTGTATGGAGGGCACCATTTTCTGTTCTCCAGTAACGATATATGAGTTCTGCAGAGGTTGTTTCTGAATATTTACTAATACCAATAGTCACTCAAACTTGTGAAATAATAGTGAACAGATGTAATTGATCTTTTTATAGAATCACAGAATCAGTTAGGTTGAAAAGACCTTTGAGATCCTTGAATCCAACCTATGACCTAACAACTTTGTCAACCAGACCATGGGACTGACTGTCACGTCCAGTCTTTTATTAAACACCTCCAGAAATGGTGACTCCACCACCTCCCCAGGCAGCCCATTCCAATGCCTAATCACTCTTTCTGTGAAGAACTTCTTCTTAATGTCCAACCTAAACCTCCCCTGGTGCAGCTTGAGTCTGCCCCCGCCTGTCCTGTCACTTGTTACCTGGGAGAAAAGACCGATCTCCATCTGGCTACAACCTCCTTTTAGATGTAATTGTAGAATTATGATTGTAGAATTTTCTGTAAATACTTCTTTATAAATGTGTTAAAAAATTAAACCATAGAAAAAGTGGCCACATGTTGTCAATGCAGTTAATTGTTGTCATTTCTAATGTGTACCACTGGTTGATTTACAAATGGAAAATAAACTCACCTAAGTATCCAAAAATACTAGTTTCCAGGAAAAATGTGGCAAACACTATTGGATGATTCAAAATGAAGCAGTGACTTACTTTCTAGGTGCAAGACAAATATATAGAACCACATAGAAAGTGCAGCCAGTGCCCAGGTCTAGTGTTCTGTGTCTTGGTATCCATTCTTCCTGGTGGAATAATACTGTGCAAATAGGGGTGAGACATGATTCAAGCAAAGCCAAAGAGGGCTGTCTTTTTCCCTGAAACTAAGCATCTCACAATGTACTTCCCTAGCTGAAGGTCTTATGTTGATCTTCACACCTGCCAAATGGCCCTTGGCCAGCCAGTAATCCTCAGCAAGAGGGGGGTGAGCACTTTGTACCAGGCCAGAAAGGACCCTGTAACAACAAATTTGTTCTTGTTCTACCAGCAATGGCTGGCTGCTGCTCCTCTGCATGTCACCCTTCACCTTGACAATGCTTAACCTCAAATCTGTCTCTATGAAAATCATTGAAGACCTGTACCTGATGGAATTAGAGTGGATGTGTTGGGAAATGGTCAGGTGTCAGGAAATATCTGTATGGAATGCCCTAGGTTACCTCCTTTTCATTCAGGAAAAATCTTCTTTGAGATATCAAAAGACAGTGACTTATCTGGAAAAAGATTCTGGTATCATCCATACAAGAGAAATAACTCCATCCAGTTCATGACAGTACACTTGAATTTAGGATGATTCATTACAGAAATGCTCACCCCAGCTTGTGGATCTCAAAGGTCTAACTGGGCTTGCTCAGCAGCACAATTTTTTACTGTAGAAAAGGGTGACATCAACTACATCAGTCATTATCCAAATAAACAGAAATTACTTTCTGATAATTCATATTGCTTATGCTCACCTGGCCAGTTACTAGGGAAATCAAGCTCCTGTCCATGAGCAGTAGTGCCCTAAATCTCCAAGATGAACAGCAGAGAGGCATTTTCATATTGTTATTGTTAGTCTGTTAGAAAGATGTTTCTTTAAGATAAGAGACAATTCTTTTGTTTCAAGTTGAACTTTTGAAGTATAATGATACATTCTACTTCAAGGTTAGTTTTACCCTCAAAGCAGAGTGGTTTTCAATTTTTACATATACATACACACCATTATTCTGCCTTTCTTACAGTATTGTCTGTTAGAATGCAGTCAGTTTAGGAGAACAAATGATCTACTCATCAGTCTAACCAAAAAATCTATAAAGAAATTCAACATTTAATACAAATGTGTGTAACAGAGGCAAATGAAAATATTTTTCATTGTTCAAAAGGTCTGAATCTTGCCACACAAGCTGTCCTTCAGTAACTAGATATACCTGTGCTTGGGGTCGAAGCAGTAGATCTTGTGGCTTTTTCTTAAACATCTCGAGTTGTTTGTTAACTCAAGTGTTAGGTAATTAAAACAATCCTTGTGGCACTGTGCCTAAAGGCATCTTCCAAAGAGACTGAAAGGGGCCCATCTTAAAGGATGCATTTTATTGCCTCATCTTATGTCAGGATACTGACAAAGCTGATAAAAGCTAAATTATTTCAGACCAAGTTTTGTATCTTGAAATTATTTAAGGATCATTTGTGGAATTACAGCAATTAAAAAAAAAAAAGTGTCCTGAGGTAGAAGCATGGATATGAAGAGGCTTTGGTAGCCGACAATAGAAAAACCCAAACAAAACTGGTGTGTTTTTTTTATCCAAATCATTGTTTTTCTATTTTAATCTGATGCCTTGAAAAGTGTCCCACTTGGAGAAGAGTGTGGAAAAATCATCTATCTTTAGAAAGCTGTCTAATCTTAACCAGACAAATTTGAACAACTATGTTATAATGAAAGAAGTGACTATCATCAGTTAAAGAAAGCATTGAGACTTTAGTTATTACATATTTTCCTATTTGGCCGCATTTGTATTTTATGAGCCTTTAGATTTCATTAAGTGTGAAATGTTTCCATTTTGAAAAGTTACAATGCCTGGGTGTTTTTAGCAACTAGTATGTATTGGAGTACTGGGTAGTCTTAGCTTTTTGATGGAGGTTAAGGTTTTAAAGAGACCTTCGATTAATGCCTATATCTATTGAAAGTGGGACTTAATATTCTACATTCTGTTGCAAACTGATGAGACTTCAGGTCACAATCCACATAGGGAAGCTGTATCAAGAACATAACTTCCAACCTATCTGTAGATCAAGCATGCAGAGGAAAAAAGTGCTTCATCAGAATTCCTAGTAGGATTGCATAGGATGTGTTCTGTCAGCTCTCTGTAATGAATGAAAGGACACTTGTATGTGGCTTTCTATCCTGATTATGAAAGTCCCTGTAAAAATGTCTTTGGTGCTCTGCTATTGTTCTTAGCGTGCTAACCTGGTTGTTGCCATAGTGATACTGTGTTACATCACAGGAAGATGCATTTAGCTGGATCTCTTCTTCACTTTCCTGTTTACCCAAGGTTTACATTGTAATTGGTGTAAAATCTAGTTTGTGTCCCATGTGGTTTTGCATGCTCCCTGAAATGCCCAGAGCTGTAAGTTAAAAGCGTGTTGCAGGAGTACTGGCATCCTTCTGCCATGTTCCCCCGCAGCTGATGGAAGGGTCTGGGTGGTTTGCGATGTTCAGCTCTTTCTTCAGACTTTGAACTATTCTTCTCATTTTTACCTAGTAATGAGAAAAAAACAACAGGAGATTTTTTTGTCAGCTGCTCTTTCTGAATTATTATTATTATTAAGGGACCATGTTTGAACTGATCTCTCAGGTGTCAGAATTGAAAATGTTCCCAGGTTGGATCTTGCCCTGACTTGTGGAGCCCGCTTGGCTGCAGGGGTGATCAGGAGTTCTCTGCACTGCCCTGCAGTTCCACCCCTGGGAACAGTGCTGCCATTCCTAAGTTTGCTGGCTCACCGGGACCACTTGGAAGAGTCTGCCCGTCCAGTGATGGCTGGTGAGAGGGAGAGATGGAGCTGAAAGAAGAATCACACTCTCACTATCCAGCTAATTTTGTTGGTGTGGCCTACAGTTGATTCAAATTAATACACTTTCAAGCAGAGAGAAAAATACCAGGAGGAGCAGTGATGAACCCAAATGTGTCTGGTCTCAGAAATGTGTATTGAGCAATAAAGCAAATAGTGCCCTGAAACCTTGCAGGTGATGACAGAGAAAAGTGCAACGCACACCTAATGGGTATCTTCTCTGTACAACACGTGACAAACAAGTTCTTTTTACACAGGGTAACATTGCTGAACAATGTAAACACTAGGAAAAAAACCCCAACAGTGCCACTCCATGGCCCAGGTGCCAGAGAACACTCCAGATTTGTCCCAGAACTAGTTTCAGGTGCCTGATCCTTGTCCTTGCTGTTTGAGATTTCAGCTGTCTAACCCTTAAAATGATTCCACGTCCCTCTGCTTTGGCTATCTTATCCTAAATAGCTGTAAATTACAAAAGGCTGCCAGTAATTTTCTGCAGAAAACAGCAATTGAAAACAGCTGTTTGAACTTCTTAACGGTATTGACAACTGAATGCAAGGTGGACTCAGGTGAAAGCAGACTGCAATAGCAGTATTCAAAGGCAATGTTACGGATTTGCTTGATGTATGGACTAGTCTACCTATAGTTTCAGGGACAGGAGATAGGAGATGATCCCTGTAAATATATAGATATATATTTTTAAATATACATATATATATATAAAGCATATGTTATTTTTATTTATATATATATATATGCTATATATATATAATGTGCACATGCATATTCTCTGACACACTTATACGCACACCCAAGCACTTATTTCAGTGTAGAGTTCAGAAACTCTATGGAACATGGAAAAACAGGATGTAGCTATAAAACAGCTAAATCTGTTTGGCTTTTTGCATGGTTTTATTCCTGGAAGCTTTTTTAACAGCAGACAAATCATGATCTCTATTGACAATACAGCTGTTGAAATACTTCAGTGAAAGGTCTGATGGGTGCATAGAAAAATCAGCAGCTCTTTGTATTTTGCTTTTCTGCTACTGTGCTTCATAAATTAAACAGATGGAAGCTTAGTGAGAATCTGCTCTGTGCTGGATACAGAGGTTCCTTTATTTCAGGGCTCCTTTATTTAAGTGGCCTGCTGAGTACCACATAAAATACAGTGTAAATACATTTGATCTTGTGAAGAAAGATTGACTTTTTCATGAAGACTGTGTATCCACCTCTGACAACCGATTTTTTATTTTAGAGGCAAAATGGGAAGTTGGAAGTTATTAACTGTGGTGGGGACTGCTTCAATTTTTTTTTTCCAATATAGAGAAAGGGAAATGTTCTGTATTCTTTTGACCTCAAGCTGAAAAATACTCCATTTTCAGCACTGTTGTTGATATTTAAGCTTATGTGTGGTTTTAGGCACTGCCTGGCACTGAGGGATTGAGGATTTTAGTTCTTCTGAGGGGAGCATAGTTTGGATTAACTTAACTTTGGACTAACGTAATTACCTTAGATTCCAATCATGGAGGCTAAAAGTAGTAAAGTAGAAGACTGATACTTCATCCTATGGATTTTTTCTTTTTCTTCAATTTCTTGTGAGCAATTACAGAGGAAAGAATCTATTTTGTGATTCCTGGATCTCCTGCTTGCTTAACTGCTTGTTTAACTTGGTTAGCTGCTCTTTTACTTCTCTTTTTATCTGAGTGTTTGGTGTCTGGCTCCTGATATTATCTTCAGGTCAAAAAATCTACTGCTGAGACAGGCAGTCACACATGAAAGTATTGGTTTATATCAAAGAATCTAAATAAGAATCTCCATTAAGCGCACATCCCCTTACTAAACTGTTTCTATGAGTGGGAAGGGTACCAAATGATTGGTTTGTTCAGGTGTCTCCATCCCCGTTGCTGACTTCTTTGACAAAGCAGCACTCTTGTGTTGAAAGCATCATTTTAATGTGCTTAAGATGACGTGTTAAAAAATAGAAGGTCGGTGAACCAGCTGCAGGGAAGACAATATAGCCTTGAATGCTCTGCCAGGACTTCCAAAATGTAGCTGAGTTTTTGGTTTGTGTTCCCATGGTGTCTGGCTACAGCTTAGAACTAATAGATGGGGAAACTAAAGTCTCGTCTTTGCTCTAAAGCTGATGCTTTGCAAAAACACACAGTCAACCTAACCTGTTGTAGGACTGGTGCTGGAATAGCCATATTCCATACCCAGATACCTGGGAAAGGGTTGCACCCTGCTCTGATGAGCTCTAGCAAAGGAGACCAAGTGTTAATTCTTCCCCACTTGTTTCTTATCCAATATCTCTTCATCAGCAGATTGGAGGGATTTTACAGTCATTTTAAAGTCAATTCTCCTGGGCTCAGCCACCACAGTTGCTATTTCTGCATTGCTGTCTAGGGTACATTGAAAAAAATGTTGATGGGAATGTAAGTGATTGCTGGCTTGCTGCAGCAGGCAGGAGGATTCCACAAATTCACATCGTCCCTGTGGTACACTGGAGATACTTCTATAAATTCAGTAATGCAGCTATGATTATTCTTCTCCTCGCCTCCCAATTAACCAGTACTGCACATATTGTTCCCTATCAAATATCTTATTTTGTCAGATGCCAGAGAGCAGTGTTGTTCTCTTTTCAAATTGCTAGTTTGATTTCTGGCAGTACTTGATTGCTTTAAAATGTACTTTCTGCATCCATTTTCCTCAATACTTAATTAACTGGAGAAAACTACTGAAACGAGGTTTCGGTTAAGTAGGTGTTTCACTTTTGTCCTTACTACCTCATTCATTTATTTTCTCTAGCTCACTCAAGTAGTCCCAGAGACTTTGTCTTCCATTTGTGAGAAATTTTGCAGTCTAGATTATCTATCTTTTAGCTAAACTCTCCTGGAAAATCCCATTCTGGAAGATGAAGTTCTCATCTACGTTAAAGACCAGAAAAAGCTAGAAACAAGGTCACAGCTGTTGGCTTTTCCAGGTCACAGCTGTTGCAACACGAGCAGTGCTTGAGCATCGTCTGTGGTACTTCTGTGCATTTATAGGGGTATCTTAGGCACCTACAGTGCAGATAACTGCTAGAAAGCACTTGGCTCTCACCTTTATCCCCCTTCTTTCTGTGGAGCATGTTCTATGGGAAGTGCCTGCCTACAATAAACTCCCATGAAGTAGTGCTCCATGAAACACACAGCAACAAATTTACCTTTTCTGTGTGAGGATAATGTGGAAGATTGCTGCATCATAGCTTGGGACTGCATGTAGTCCAAGGTTATGCCTACCTTGTGCACAGGTTCCTCATAAGTTGAGACACCATCTTGAACATCCAGAATTGATTGGAGCAAAACAGGTGCTTTTTCATATTTTTTTGTGACCTCATGTGTTTCTCTATTTCAGCCTTACAAAGAGCCAAGACCATTGGAGCTAAATACATCAGTGATCCAGTACTGGGAGAAGGGAAAATGCTAGTGAAATACGCAGTCAACAGTCAGGATTGCAGGTAGTTAGTAAGCAAGCAAAGAGTTCACCTCTCTTGTAAAGTACAAGGGTAGATTCTGAATGGCAGATGATTGCAGAATGGACTAAGAGCACCTGACTAATGTAGTTTGACTTCCTCAAGACTGAGAAAATTATTAATAACACTGTCAGAATGAATCAAGGCAAAAATGGATTATGAGTTAATCAACTAGGATTCCTAAAGCACCCTCACTGAACTTTGCTTTATTAGGAAGTGATAATCATGACGGCCTCTTTGTTCTACGGAGGAGGACATGTGGGTATTCATGGCATGGACTGGAGTCTAGAAGCTGTTACATAGACAGGGAAAAAGAATGGGCAGACTCTGAGGAACTTACTCGGGAAGTTTTAAAACTCGTTTAATTTGAAGATCATTACAACAAGCATTCAATCTTGAGCACGTCAACAGAAAATTAGTTGTTCTGTTAAAACATATTAAAGATAATGGACACTCTCCATGAGCTGGAAACACAATGTCCAGTGCTTCAAAATAAGTCACTTCTGTAGCTTGGAATATTAGTGTTCAGAAAATATGGAGCAAACTCCTTGTGGTAGGGATCCAGTGGATTTCCCCATTCACGTGCTTTGTTACAGTGACTGATGAGATTTGCAGTCTTCGGCATTTTTTTCTTTTGAGAAGTTTGTGCCCTTAATGTCTTATGATAGACATTAAGAAATACCCAAGAAAGTGAAAAGAGCAACTTTAAAACCTCTTCCATGGCTCTAAAGCAATTCTTACAAAAATTTCTGAACTAATATGGAAGTTATTCAAACCTATCTGCAAGACGGCTCTTTGTAAATATTAGAAGGTAATTTTATATCTTCTGTGCTCTGTTTTGCTGACCTGACTGCTAAAGTGAACCTTCAACAAAAGGGAAAAATCCAATATAGCAGCCTAGGCTATGGAAGGCCAGGGAGTGTGAGAGTTTGTGGCCAGGCCTACACAGTGCTGAGCCAGCAGATTGGATCCTGTGTTTAACTAGGTGAGTGAAGTCTATTTTACCTATGAGAGATTCCCCTCGATCTCATTTTAAAGCTTGGTGGCCTATAACTAAATCATGGTCTGGGTTAGGCTTGGTTTCAGTGGCCAAAGTAACCGAGGCAGGTGTGAAGAATCTACTGTACACGTGTCCTCTGGTAGTGAGATGGATCATATTTGGGCGGTACTTGTCCAGTTTTCCAGTTGTCTTCATGTCTGGAAACTCTGGTTTACATAGGCAACTTGAAGAAGACGGTATTTGCCTCTGCAGGGCACACCACTGAATGTGTACTTGAAGTGGGACGAACTCTGGTGTATAAATGGCCAGAGCAGGCAGTGAAATTAGTATCCAGTTGAAACTTCAGAAGAAATTTAAGAAATTGAAATTAAACTCTTCATGCTGGAATTTCTAAAATTTTGCCAAGATAGAATATTCCTACTTTAAGTCACATGGGTAAGAGAACTTGTTTCACAGGACATTTCCCCTTCTGCCTGTGATGGGGCCACTGGGTCAGTACTGGTTTGGAAGAAAGTTTCCACATACCAGATCACTGACCTTTTCTGTTGTGAGAAGAATAAACTTGGGTCCCATGCTCATCTCAGAGCAGTCATTTTCATTTTTGCTGGTTTACTTTAAAACTTTCCCATGTGCAGTGTCTAATTATGGTCCATTACAAAATGCTGTATTTAAATGGTAACAGTGCTCAGGGCTGAAAGGGACTGTTGGTAAGTTGCTTATTCACTATGATGATTAAGCCTCTAATTATTGCATTAGCATCCCAAACCACAGTCATTTGTGATGTGTCTCCTCCTTAGGCAATCCCATGAGATATGATGGGCAAAGTAGAAAGGGTATGGCACTCGAGAAGGGAAGGGCAAAGAACATGTAGGAGATAGAGCCAGGGATTAAGCAGAGGTTGCTTTCTCCTGTGTCTGCTTCCATGTGACTCAAGATAGTGCTGGGGTGTGGTACATCAAAAAAAGGTGGTTTTTTTTTCCCTTAGAAATGTAAAAATAGACCTTTCCACTAATGGCTGTGAAAGACCCTGTGACACTTTCTGCCAGGTCTTATCACTGAGGCCATACTTGCACAGTAATTAAACAAAATTATTTTATTTGGTTAAATAAAACGGCTTTTCAGCTTCCACACCACTGTGCTGTTCAGCTGCCTGTGCTGTTCTGTGTTCCTGTCCTGAAATGTTTGGTAACACTGCAGGGTGCCATTTATTAGATGTCTTCCATCTTCTCCTCACCTGAGATAAAACTTTTGGTGTCATTACACTGTATTTTTTTGAAAATGAACACTTTATGATCCTCCTAAAAGCAAAGGCATAAAACAAGTGTAAGATATTACTTTGTGTCTTCAGAAGCTTTTGGCTTTATATGATAAAATTCCCAGAAATAAGTTACTTGGAACAGTTTGATCATTGGAAGACTGATGGGCACTGGATCACTCACCCCTGCAGGTGCTGTGTTAGTTTCCCATCAATTTCCTGAAATGATGCACTTACAGACCCATTTCAGTGGCTGTTTCAAGCCCAGGAGATTTCTTGGATTATAAGAGCTACCCTTTTACTTGTACCTCTTAGCAAGGACCAGCATTTTTTTTTCTTTTTAAGGAAATATTTTTTATGGAATTGATAGCTTCTTGAAATGTATCTGAGTATGGATCAGGTTCTGCAGCAGATATGTCATCCTTGCACTCCTAAAGGTATAAAATTGCCTGATTCTGGATTTGAGCAAGTGGCTAGATTAAAAAAAAAAACAACCAATTTTTACAAGCTTTCCTGAGTGAAAACCTTTTCATTACTACCGAAAATAGGGGAACCTGTTTCCTCTGTGAAAATTTGTTGAAAAGACTCTTCAGTTTCTTAATTTGTGTGGTAGGAAAAAGAAAAATTGTCATTCTCAACCGTAAAAGAATGTTTGAATACCCAGGGCTGGCCAGGTGAAAAGAGCCTTCAGCTGAAGACTTCTGAGCAGACCACCGAATGCAGTCTGCAGAGGCAGTGAAACAATGTGAACAGCAGAAATAAATTTTGGTGGAAGGACTGGTGCACGCTTTCTCCTGGGCATGCCATTTAAAATCACATGTTCTAAAGCAAAAAAGGTTATCTATTTCTTTTTCCTGATTGAATTAGGCAACTAGTTGCATTCTTCTTTCCCTCAGTCCCCATGTAACATCCCACTGAGTGTGTGACCTTCTCCCTGGAAAAGCAATGGTACTACTCTCTTTCTCATAGCTGGAGAGGAGGCTATAGGTACTAGAGCCATGAATTCCCTAGTAAGTGGTGAGGATTACTTGGATGTGGTGTGTGAACAAACATGCACGGTTGGTCAGGCAACAGATTTGGGTGGTTTTAAGCACCCTCATGATGTTTAACTGGCAGTAGACCTAAGTGGAGGTTGTTTCAGGGAACAGATCTCAGACACTGTGCCGGAGCAAGTGCCAGCAGGAACTTGGAGAGGGGAGTGTTGGTTTTGGATAGCAAGTACACAGAAGAGCAGAGCCCAGAGAAGGAAGTACCCAAATAACAATTTGGCAGGCATCCAGTATGGGTAAAAAAAAAGACATTGCAAAGACCTTGACATGTGTTTCCATCTTCATATTGTGTCTGTCTGTTCCAGAAAGCAGTGATAGGAAATAAAAAGAGTTTGGTTTGAAGACAAAAAAATAGAAGAGAAAAATATATTTTTGTAGGACAAAAGTCTACTTCCTATGGAATTCATTTCCATCCACTGGCCAATTCACTTTTTAAAAGCCTCAAAGTGATTCAGCTTCCATTCCTTTTCTTGTGGGAACTGTGCCTGGTCTAATAAATGTCACTGCTCACAAGCTTCTCCTAGTGTAAGTTATGCTTACACTTCTAATTTAACCTTTCCAAAGAACACTTCTTTCTCCTGTGTGTGCTGTATTCTTCTATTATGCAGAGGCAGTTTGGTTCTTTTTCCTTTCGTTGATGCATGGCTAAACATGCAAATATGTGATTAACAATAATCTTTAAATCAGTTTTTGGCCAATTTTATTCCTCCTTTCTGAGTTTCTTTAAAATCTTTAGACAGTATTTTTGAAGGCGAAGACTCTACTCAGGTGCAGAACGATGTGTTCCTAGATATCAAACGTTGCAGTGGGACACAGCAGAAATCTGCTACTGCTTACAAACTCATCCTTCTGGAAGCAATCATGTACCTTCAGTTTCCTATTCAAGGTTTCCCAGCTCTATCTCTAAGGCAACATTTGACCTTACAAATATGATCACCATCCTCTAGTCAGATGTAAAATACATATCCTCTCAAACTGAGGTGCAGCTGGTGATATTTTTTCCCACAGAACCAACTTAAATTTCACTGATTTCAACTCAGATCATTCCCTAAACACTTTTTCCACCTATTGCCTGTCAGTCCAGCAACTAAACAGTTAGCAAAACACCACCTCTCCCCTAACTGCAGCATTTTGAAAGACAAAATAACATTCTGCATTCTAATTATTTTATAATTCCTTTGATTGTTGTTTATTCAATGTGCAAATCATGTGTGCAACTCCCACATGCCTAGTGTTGAAGGAAGTATAATTCTAAATGGTTACAAATTTGCAGAAACAAATAAGCCATTGTAGCTTGTTTAAAAGCCACACTCTGACAGTTCCTTCCTCAGAAATGTTCCCACCTGAATCTGCTGCAGCAATACAAGCTTTAGAATGCAATCTCCAAGCCCTTGACCATGAATCCATTGGGTCAATGAAATGTCTTTTTGTGTAGAGGCCTTTAAAGTAAGATCTAGAGGGGAACTTAAGCATCAAATCCCTCTCAAGGCCAGAATTAGCAGGCTCACTCCCTGTGGGACATGGGGGAAGCACGAGATGAAGGAGCCCTATGCCTCAAGCCCTGTGCACTGGGCAGGGACCCTCCAATGAGCAGCTGGCAGGCAATGCAAGGAAGGCTGTGAGTGAACTTCTGCACCCTCTGTGAAGCTCACACTTCTGCAGCAGACCCTTGGGAATGTGTTTTTATCTCTTTTTTTCCCCTTTAATTCAGAGTCTATAAAGAAGGAATTTATATTATCAGTTATTGGGAAGCAGAAAAACCTAGTGCCTTTTAAATCAGTGCTGCAGCCTCAGTTTGCAGTGCTTGTGTCTCCCACTTTCCTCCTAAGTCTAACCTAGAGAAATTAGTTCAAAAGCCCAGTTGAGCCATCTGCTCATAAGGTGATGGATTTGGGTCTTCTCAGCTTTTGGAGTCTGCCTTCCCCATTTCATGGGCAAATGCTTCAACCAGTCTGGAATAACAGCGAAGACGATGGTAACACCACTAATGCCACCTTCTCTGCAAATGACTTTTAAAAGGAAAACAATGCCTTCTTTCCAATATTTTCAAAGGGCAGTTATAAGCCCTGCTCTCAGGAGAGGGCTCTAAACCCTGGATTAACACAGGAAATGTGCTTTTGCTCATCCTAGATAAGGTGCCAGACTTGCAGACAGGAGAGACAGGACTGCGGCCATGCATTTGTGCCTGGCATTTCCTATTGTCTCTCTACAGGCCCCTTCCTCCTCAGCATGGGAGATGTCCAGACAAGCATTCTGAGGAGTATGATTCTCAGCAGACACCACCTGGGGAGCCTTAATATTGGACTTAGAGTTTTACATTCTGCTCTGGTGACCAAACTCCTAAATTCAAGCTATTAAGACACAAAGTCTTCTTACTGGATTTAGTCACATCCTCCAAGTCTATTTTGCTGGTCTACTCTAGAAAATAGCAGTCACAGCAAAAAAGTGCAGCAGCAAACATTCTTCCTGAACAGGTTTTATGTAATTAAAGCCATTCTGCATGCTAACTACATTATCTGTCTTTTAGAAACATAATTAGAGCAATACACAAAAATGTACAGAAAAATCTCTCTTTACCAGCCCTCCATGGAAAACACTCTTACTGCTGCTTTGGTGGGGGGAAATTTCTCCTTGCTTTTTATTAAATTGCATAGTAGTCGATCTGCCATAAATTGTTGCTCAGCTTTGATGTACAACATTTCTACTGGAGGTGACAGAATATTTAATATTAGATGTTTTTTGCTCACCTCATCAAGGTTATGCCTCTTACTTTTAATGTGCATTTGAAATATATCTTCTAATGCCCTTAAAAAAAAAAGAAAAAAGAACATCAGTGCAAAAAACCTCCACTGTTCAAGGTCCATATACTTTCAAAGTGAAAAATAACTACTCAGCCTGTTTTTCAGATCACTTAAAAATCCCAGCTTTCCACTTTTGCTCCATCCCCTCCCCATCTGCCTGTAAGTGGATTTAAAAATGAAAATCTTTAACACTTTAAGGTTGTTGGATATTCTCATTCCAAGTGCATGCTGTTTGGCAGGAACTATGCTAGGGAAAGACTTTCATTTATATAATTCTTTCTTCCACTTTTAATAAAAATATAGGAGTACTGGTGCTCCCCATCACAATGTAGTAGTCCCTCTCTGTGTTTTGGTGGGGCCTAAGACTCTCTTGCTATTGCTAAATCCTCTACCACCACACTGACTGGGTGAAACTGCTGGGGTTACTGGGGTGCTGTGCAGTACTGCAAGCAGCCTCCTAGATTCATTTTAGCTGTTGTTCCTTTGTCCAGGATATGGTGCTACTCAACAGGGCTTTGGAACTGCCTCCAGCCAGCACTTTTTAGACTCTGAAGGTCATTTGCATGATCTCTTTGTTCTTGGATTTCCTTTTCAGTAACTTCTTAGGGAAACACTGAAGGTTGGGCTTTCATGCTCATAGTTTGCCTAATAGGTGTACTAGGGAAAGGGAGATGTCTTCAGAAAGTTCTCTCAATAATTTTTTATAGCCTTGATCAGCTATGAGCAAAGAATATGTGAATTGGTAAAAATAAAGACCTATCTGACTAAAGAAATTAGGTCTCCAGGTTCTGCAATCATAACTCAGTTAAATCTAACCCAATGGTTGCATTTTCAGCAGTATCTGCTATGAGCTGGAGGGCTCAGCAGAGCTGGTTTGGTTTTATAGTATATTAGAATTGGGAGGGCATTCATGATTTTATCTGTAGAATACTGGCCTAAATAAATGGAAGCTCTAAAATATGTGTCTGTCATACTAATCCTGTAGCAGCAGGTTAGCTAAGGTCAATAGTTGTGTCTCTTTCCTAGTTAGACACAAAACCTTTTCAGAAATTCATCTTCAGATTTAAAATGAAAGGATATTATTGATTGTTCACTTTTCTTCTACAGGGCAAGTAAGTTCTGTTATTAGAGATGACTCGAAAACACAATGGATGGTTTTTCATAGATTTTTAGTAAACATTATTTTTGAAGGAGGAGTGCACAGCATCTAAACCACCTCCCTCTAAAGCCAGCAGAGCAATCCTCTCACCCTACAGGCTGGAGCACGAACACACGCACAGACACACCCTTTTCCTTTTTTAACCCTAATGTAAATGAATTGGTGTCTTTCAAATCTGCTACTGTTCCTCCCAGTGTATCTAGAAAATTCACTTCTAATTAGGGCCTTATGTTTGTCTGAAAACCAAAATACTTAGAAGGAGGGAGGGGAACTTTTACCTTTAACTAATTGCACAGAAAACAATCTAATAACGTGTGTCAATGGCCACTTTTTTTTTTTTTTTAAAGGGGCTTAAGGATTTTAACTCAAATCCTCTAAATTTAAAGAGAAATATCTTGGTGTCAGGCTGAGCTGGATTGATTTTGGGGGGTTGACACCTCTCTAGCTTCAAAGCACTTAAAATCTTAAACATTGAGGTAAAATCTTCTATCAAAGGAGGAGTTTCTCCCAGTTAAGAGGCAGGCAAGAAATTGCTTAGGAAAGGGACACCCAATCTTGTCACTTTTAGCAGGATTATAAACAGACCTGTGGTTTATCACAGCTCTCTAAATATTAGAAATGTGCTGATTTACTATTAGAATGTACAGAACATGAGCCCAGAAAAGGTTGCTGCAGTTAGACACCAGCAGCATGAGATGTGTTTGGCTCTAACCTTTGTGTGTGGATCATTAACTTGAGACTGCACATATCCTAAAGAAAGCAATCATTGCATTTATTTATTTTGCTTTGTTAGGAGGGTGAAAGAACTCTAAACACAGAATCTTGCTCTGATGAACTTTGCTAGGGAAGACTCATTGTAGCTCCATGGGTTGCTAGCTCAAGTTTGGCTGGGAACTGGAATGAGACAGTTGTAACTATAATATCCATCACCATCCTGTATAATGGAATGAGCTTGAGAACAGGGTCAGCAAATATGATGTTTCCATGTTTCTACTAGAAGACAGTGGGAAATACGAGGCTGGCTGAGAGTATTTACTGTTCAGCTACTCAATTTTGGTCATGACTCCCATACAGTGCAGTCACAAAAGTATTCCTTCAATTAAACTGAATCAGAGTTACACTTTGCTGTCATTAAAACCACCAATTCTTTACACTGATTTGTCAAAATTTTGTTACTCAAAGGAATAAACATTAAAGGCAAAGCACTTACTCTTTTTGGTAACAACTTCTAATCAAAATATCATTTGTAAGATCCTGGAGGAAACAAAGGTACTCTTCTTCTCTATACAAACACACAGACTGTCAATGTCTTTGTTTAACATACACGGAATACAAATATGGTTTACAATACCTTCTAAAGAGGCAGTACTTTTAGATTAATTAAACTGACTCAAATAAAGAATTTTGCCAACCTAAACAAAAGTGCTAATTCTATTTACTAGTCTGCATTTTTTACTAATCAGGCTTATAAATTTTAAAATTACTGATTTTGACAGTTGTGTTGATCAACTCCCGAAATATTCTAATCCATTACTTTCAATCAAGGATATCTATGCCTTTTGTGATTAATCAGTTAAAAAGGGTTCCAATGAACAAAGTGTTGGTATCAGAAGATAAATTAATTTAATATTGTTCATTTATTAATTAGTCTTAACATATTTAGCTTGCCTACAGCAAGAGGGATGGCATGACCCAGAAAAGCTCTTCCAACTTTCTGATCCCACATTTCCCAAGCAAGTAGCTGAATCCATTATTCCCAATAGAATCCCTCTACTCACTGCATATGGCCATTGGTAATAGGCTCTTGTGTCATGTTTTCAATTTTCCACTAGATTTCTACTTTAATATTTTGAAATGAAACTTAGAAATAGTTAAAAGGGACAAACAAACATTTGACTTACACTTCTTCAAGCTGTAATCCCAGAGAAAGTGGCATTTCAGAATCATGATTCCATAATTCATGGTTCTGCTACAAAAAGGAAAAGGAGAAAAAGTAAATAATTTGTTTAATTATCTTGGTATTGCCATTATTTATTTCCACTCAGAGTACCAGGAGAAATCATCTGATTTCACAACATATCAAAATCACAACTATATCACATTCCAGCTCATGCGAAATAAACATCTTGGGTGTTGATCACTCATATAAATAATGAAAAAGTATTATTACTGGGTAGGTTCATGTTAGCAGAAATGGAAATCAGCTTGTATAACCTGAGAGAAATTATGCAAATATAAAGAAAATCAGAATTTCTGTTAAAATTGAAAATCTTAACAGATTCCATACAAATACAACAGCATTTTCTTTAGAAGGATATGCAAAATACATTTGTGTTTTTGAAAGAGGACTTAGAAAATCAGATCAGGTCATCAAATGAGAATAGGAGCTTCTCTTGCTAATATTGTTAAATGAAGGTTTTTGTGGTTGGAACAAGGACTGAAATAGTATTATCAAGCACAGGGCTATCACAAATCATGCCTGTGGTTCCTTGGCTGAGCTGTGTAGAAATTCAGCATGGCTTCTGTAAAGGGCCTTGTAGGCCAAGGAATTATACAAAACTTCTCTATCATGCATGGCTTTGGCTATTGTTAAGCTGCCCTTATTTTTAAGTGCACTAAAATTCACTAAATCAATCCACCATTCATCTTGAAAATCCAGATGACTAATGGAGTGCAACTTCCAGACAAAATCTTGCATGGCATTCTACAGTAGTTACCGTAGACTGAGTGAATAGCACTTTGTCTGGACATTTCTGGGCTCCAAGTTATTATATGGATGGAATGAAAGGCTGTAAACCAAGCAAAAAAGCACGAGTTCAAAAAAAAAGTCAAGTAGGAAAGAGCTCTGCTTTCAGAAGAGCAGATTTGTGTTGGGATACACTGTTTTCCACATCACATAATGTCTCATTTGTGTTTCTCAGAGAGACCAGTTACTTTAGCTGTTCCTATTTTATTCACAGATGCCTGTTGACCCTATCCAGACCTGCATGCTGGATTTCTCAATTGCAACCTTAGTCACTTCTCATAAGATGGTTGAATGTTTTGGTTTTGCTCTTAACATATATTCCCCAAAGCCACTGAATCCGTTATCCATTTCATTTCCATGTAACCACGACAACTTTTGTGTATAAGCAGTGTTTTCTGCCCTTTTTCCTTTGCAACTCTCTGGGTGCACTAACCTCAACTGGCTGCTGAGAAAAGTGAGCAGAATGTGGTCTCATATGTACATCCTCTAAAAATCTGGAAGATTAAAAGCACAGTGAGAAACAGTTATGATTCAAATGATGTGTTTGAAAACAAAATTGCATAACTTTTAGCGTTGATGTCAGTACCTGTGCAAGCCTTCTCTCTTTTTGTTGTTCATGCCTGCTGATTTCATTGGTGGTCTGCCCGGGGAGGAGCTTCTTTTTCTGGAAGGGGGATTATAATACCTGTATTTTACAAGAAGAGGTTGATGTGACGTCTTTAAGATCCGAGGGGTAAAACACTGCTTCTTTTCTGTAAAGTAAATTGCATGTTTGTCAAGGAGGTCCTCAGTGTAGGTTTTATGAACAGAGTTTTGAAATGCCTTCTTCCTGTTATGACTGCCCAAAGGCGTGCGAGGTTGCAGGAGTGGTGAAGCAGATGATCTGTGGGCACTAGAGCTGTGAACTGGAGTCTGAGACAAAGAACACAGAGCACTATTTGAGATAGTCCTTCTTGCAGCAGGAGCTGGCATCAGAGTCCTTGAAGTGAACTTCTGACATGGTACAGGGAGGGACTGCTCTCTCTTTGTCCTGGGAGAGTTGCTCTGAGCAGATAATGGGTGACCATTTTCCAACAATGCCCAGTTTGTCTGTAAGTTAAAAAACAAAACTGACATTACACAAGAATTCGCTAAAGATGCTATTTCCTACAGAGTAGCTCACACAGGAGGAATTTTAAGAAACTCTTTTCAAACTGAGTCAGTTGGTTTTAAGTGGTATAAATGACTTGCTCAGTTCTGGAAACCACAGTTAGTAGTAAAACCACCCTGCCACTGTGCTTGAGCTAATTAACCAGTCCTTTTCCTAGTTTCCTTTTCCTTCCTTGTCTTTACTAAGTTGAGGTGTCTAATGACAAGCAGTCTTGGGAAATTACAGAAATCCCATTTTCCTTGCCAGGGCTGACAGAGGGAGAACAGGAGACTTTTTTCTTCCTTGGACATTTTGCTTTACTGCCTAAGGAATTGATATCTCAATGGCAACCTCACAGTCCTTCTTGAATGGCTTCTTCTGTTCTCTCTCCTTGCGTGCCTGTGCAGGTGTGATCACAGCATCATCTCATGAGTTTGAAGTCAAACAGAGCCACTGTTTTCCTCACAAACACCACAGGTGAAATTGTGACCTATTCTTTTGCTATTCATCTCACTGGGATAAAGATTTTACAAAACAAAATAATGCGCGTTAGAACTGGATGATGTTTGCAAACAATATCATTGGAAATCTAGTGGTAAACCCATGATGATTCTCAAATTATAGAAAGTTTTACAATCCAGGTATAGTCTACTGAGGAATTTTTTCCCGAGAGAGATGCTCGGATTGGTAGGATTAAATGTTTTTGCAAGAATTTGTTGATGTGAGGTCTACTGGCAGAATTTGGTGAAGAACAAGTCTACTCACATTAATATGGGGTTGTCCAGTTTCTGGTATCTGGTAGAATATGTAGAAATAGGATTAATTACTTTAGGGTCTTGATTTTACCAATAAGTAACATCCTAAAATTCAAGGAATACTGTAAGACAACGTGTAGTGTGGGAATGCACAGAAAAATACTGGGATTTCGTTCTCTTGAACACGTTTTAGTCACATATAGGCAGCCATAACATGGGTACCTGTCACTGTAGGCCATGCAGGGACAGAAACAGTTCAATGGGAGGACAGCTGCCAGGTGGCAAAACTGAGAGCCAAATATTATCTCTGCTTGACTAGACTATAAAAAGCCACGCTGAACAAACCTGCACGTAACTGCTGTGCTACAGGCACTCCCCACACCACAGAACACAGCTAACTAAGGGGAAAATGGGCTTTTTTGTGTGGCTCAGTGTCACCTGTGTAACAGGTCCTATGCTGTCAGAACATCACATACCTTCTGCTGGCTTGGAGAAACACTTCTGGACTTGAATGGCGAGGCAGGACGACCATGTACAAGATCCTTCTTGTATTTCTCAAGGGTTTGAATTAGTCTGTCTCTTTTCTGCTGGTCCTTGTCTGTAGATGTAAATATGAAAATACAATCTGTTCCTGTTTAATCAATTATCAGGTCATAGAGTATCGCTCTTCCTTTTTCTTTTTGGCCACTAAAGACTATTCTGTCTCCTCCTCTTAATACCAAGTAGCAAACAGAGAAGGCAATCATTCTACCTTT
The DNA here is from genome assembly GCA_013398955.1 of Callaeas wilsoni. Taxonomy (NCBI): domain Eukaryota; kingdom Metazoa; phylum Chordata; class Aves; order Passeriformes; family Callaeidae; genus Callaeas; species Callaeas wilsoni. The sequence goes on along the minus strand of VWPU01005215.1, from coordinate 84,789 downwards.
TACAGCTGGCTCTTGCTGCTTCTGTGCTCAGCACACATCTGAATTTGAAATCAGTGCGAGCCAGGACTCCTTTACATCACTCACACAGTCAGTAATGAGCTACGGGAGGGATAAGAGAGCATGGTAACATTTTGTTCCCATCCTGTGCATCATTTCCCCTATCCTAGACAGAAGCTGAGGCAGGTCAAAACAGAAGAGCTGAGGTAGTTGAGTGAGGATCCAAGTCTATGTACAAAGAGTTGAGTGACCAAAGTCAGGCTGCCACTGTGGTCTGTGCAGGCTACAATGCCAAGAAAATCCCCATTCTGCACTGGTCAAACTCAGGCTGAGAAGAGTAGGGTGATGCTTTTGTTAGTCCCTCACATACAAAATGAACAGAAACACACTCATCCCTTTGGCACTGGCACAGAAGCTGTGGGGGATGGCCCATCTCTGAAGTGTCCAAGGCCAGGCTGGATGGAGCTCTGAGCAACCTGATCTAGTGCAAGGTGTCCCTGCCCATGGCAGGGGAATTGGAACCAGATGATCCTTAAGATCCCCTTCATCCCAAACTATTCTATGATTTCATGACCTTCCGATCTTCCTGAAAATATGCAAGTGAGAGTAGAAATAAGAACACTTATTCTTATAAGCATTATTGCTATATATCATATGATATAATTTAATATGTAATATATTATATATTAAGTATTATAAAATAATAATATGAAAACACAAGGGTAGAAAGCAGATATGAGTTACCCAAGAATACAGAAGCCCACAGAGGCATAGTCATGTATAATACAAAGCCTCTCACAATTCACTATCCTTTCTCAGAACCTTACTTTTTGCAAGGCAAACAGGAATGATTCATGACCAAAATTTTCAGCTCTTTTTACCTGCTGTGTTCCTTCTATGCACAGCTCTGAGAGAAAGGATATGCTGATGGGCAGCAACACATTTCTCTTTGTAAATGACGTTTAAAAAAATAACCCCCCTCCACAGTTCTAGCTGAAACCAGGGACTCACACACAAAATATCGATAAAGTGGGGTTCACTGAGGTCCTGCAAGCTGCGTATGGCCTTTTGGGTTGAAAATGCAGGTCTGTCAGAATTTCCTCATCCTATGGAGCTCTGGCATATGGTAGCACATGCCAGTACTGCCAGGCAGGCCAGCAAAGAAATGTGTTCTGCTCCCTCCCCTCTTGTTGCAACTGCAGAGGCTACTCGAACATGTAATTCTAGAGAGATGGAAAGGCTTCAGGAGGGCTCATGAAAGGTAACTTCTGTAGTGTGATGATGCTTTGATTAACAATGAATTATTCCTGTCAAAATTCACAACTGGTTTATGATCAGGTCCCCTTACACGGCTATTGTGGCAAGAGACTAAAACTTACATTCACAAAATGTTGCAAATATTTTGCTGATGAGAAGGAACAGCTCCTCCTCTGAAGGGATCTAATTGCAGGGCATCTCACTAATACTGTCACAGTATTAATATAATACCTGAAACTTAGCAAAGCAGCACTTACTAAAGATGGTTGTTTTAAAGGAGATGCACCGAGCTGTATTTAGTATTGCACATTTCAGAATTAACAGGAGAGTTACAGGGTGTTAGTCTTAAAGTACTATTTCTTTTGGAAAAGAAACAGCTGAAACTTTTTTAAAAACAAAATGAAACAAAACACTTATATATTGCTATAAATGAGTGGCTCTTCCAAAGTTTATGAGGGATCTTGTGTGGGGCACACCATCACACAGTCTAAGATGGCTTCAAGGCTGTGTCCTTTTCATTGAAAAAACCAAATTTCACTGACAGCTAAAACCAATATGTAGTCTCTCGAGGCATTTAATCTGGCTTTCCAGTCTTGCATAGACGTGAATTCATGGCATCATCCTATTAAGAAAAACATGTTGACAATGCTAAATCCTATTTGGATGACTGGGAAGCAGGATTATACAACTCACTGGAACAAATAACAAAATGTACTTGCTCAATCGCGCTCATGCAGAGATTAATACCTTCCCCGTTTATCTGGCTTTTCACAGGGCCCAATCAAAGGAACCCCCCCGTTCTGATTAAGACTTTGAATTCTGCACTCATACGAAAAATAGCAGCCAAGGCAGCTTGTGTGGTGTCTGTGCAACAGTGCCACCAGTCAGGATACCAGGTTTCTTTTAGGACAGTGCTAACAGCTTGGGAGGCCTCAGGGAAAAGTGACATCTGTGCCACTCCTCCCTTCTGTCTGGGCACAGGTGAGGCAGGACAACAACTGTCTGCCCAAGGCATGGCTGAGCCTTCAGCAAGCCTTGCCAAGGGCAAGAAAATAAAATGTTCCAGGTCAAAGAGCCACAAGTTTTAAACAGCTTTTGTCTAGTATTTCACTGATATTTTGACTATAAATATGGCTTATAAACATGCCACATGGCAGCAAGCCTATCCAAATAAGTCCCATTCCAGTGCATTATAGTTATATTTTTTGAGGAGTTAGCAAAAACTCCTGGGCAGAATGTCTCATAGCAACTCTCCTTCCCCTTTCCTAATAGTTTTACCTGTTGGGTTTTGTATGTGCCACAGCCAGGTGAGGCTGACTGAGGGGTTCTGCAGCACATCCTGGTTTGCTGACATGTCTGCTAAGGGATTTACTTGCTTACACACCTCCCAGCCCTGCTCTCCAATTTCTCCGTAGGAAAAAACAACCACCTGCTCATTCTGCCTTTCTCCAAATGCTTTTTAAAAGCAGCAATGACCAAGAACAAAATAGAAAACAACATGCAAACTTTGCTTGATGCTTGGGGTTTTTTTCTTTTTCTTTTAGAAAAGCAAAAATTAGCCTCGCCTTCTGACCTCATGTCTTAGCTGAATAGCTTAAGAACTGGCTGAACTGCTTCCCAGGGAATAGAATCATGTAATGTGGCCAGTGCAGGAGTTATTTAGGCAAATATATTCAACAGCCTTTCTCTTAAGCTCATTTGCGTGCTAATTTATTGTCCTGCCTACCATGGCAGGCATTACTTTATCAGTGCTAGAGTACAATTTCACAGGTACTGGTATCTATACTTGTCAATGTGACAAAAGTAGAGAAAATAAAAGGGATTTGGTTGTAATCTGGTCCCTGTAAACCACAGGAAGATCAGATACTATAGCTCCCACTCTGTTTTCCTGGCAGTTCTTTTTGCTTGCCATTTGATAAAACACCTTGTCTTTCCTTTGCTGCTGTGTGGAAGTCCTGTGTACAAAATGAGTGGGCACAAACTTACCCGATATAGTAGAAGCAGCTTAGCTGATAATATTGGTTGATCTAAAGTGAACAAAATAAATCTGTTTTTTTTAAAATCCAATGCCTTTTAGTTCTACTTACCTTACATAGGAAGAAGGGTCGTTGAACACCTTAGAATGCATGCACAGTTGCCTCCTAAAGCAGAAGGTTATTTTTGGGTCTAAGGCAGAACATTATGGCCCAAGTATGAACATGGGATATAAAACCGGAAAAGGCGTCCCTTAAGTTGTTTACCAAATGTTACAAAACTCAGTGATTATAGTTAGAAATAGAATCCACACCTTGGCTCATGCCTTCATTCTTGACTCAGAGTGGGAGTTCTGGTTTAATTCCTACCAAGAGTTTTAAAACAGTTGGCTGATGTTTAATTCCTGATGACTTTTGAAACAAGAAGGAAATTTCAAAGGACTGTGGGGAAAAGAGAAGAGCAAAAGTGGTAAATGAACTCCAGGCTGGTATCAGTCCTGAGCATAACAACCGAAAGGCGGTTACAAGACTCATTTGAAGTAAATAACGTGAGCAGCACCAGTCAGAAGGGTTAAAAACAGAGCTATGCTAACTAGATAAGAAAAAAAGATTTTGATCGTGGTTGCATGAGATAAAGGTGTTTGTTTAAAAGACTTCTGTAAGCTCCTTGGCTTTGTTCTGTATGTTCTGCATGGCATTTTGACTAAGAAATTAGAACAAAATTACCGGTGTTTATAAAATGGTGAACTGGGAGATCTGAAAATGTGCTTAGCAGGTGTTTCTAAAGCAAGGATCACTTTTGATATTGTAATATTAAATTATTTCTTTCATTTATCTGAAACAAAACATAAAATCATTTCTCATAAAGCTTGAATAACTACAGTTTGGGAACTCATGAATAATAAAGGCGTGGTTTACCGTAACAAAGTGATGTGCATCGCTCAGTGATGTAAATGTAGGGAAGCAGGATACTTTTAAGCATGGATAATGGAACATCTCCAGTGTGAAAAGGCAGGCTCTTACTTAAAGAAGGAGAATCTTATCTGGGAATCAGTATCACGAAGAAAAATATCCATACCTTCTTCTAGACAAACAGCTGCCTGTAATTTCCCACAATGACAGTGGAGCCAAAATTAGTGTAATACCACTGCCTATAAAGTGGGGAAACCTCAAGTGTAAGTACAGGGAGCCTTTACTTCTGTTTCCTCAACAGGATAGATGCTGCTGGAGTAATATATCCTACTTTAAAACTTTACTACTCAAGAAGCATTTACAAATTGGGAAGGATGCAGAGACGATCCATAAGTACGATGAACTCTGGAAAACACTCTCCAAAGAGTCAGATTTAAGGAGATGAATGTATTTAATTGTGCAAAAGCATGGTTAAGAAGTAACTTTATTCCTGCTTAGGACTACCTGTAGACAGAACAGAAATTAAACAATACAAATGCATCCTAAAGGAGAGGTATATGTTCCTAATGGCAAGGTAAGTTAGCCTTTGGAACACTTTAATGAGAAGTGGGATGTAAATAAACAAGGTTTGGACATCTGAACCCTTTACCCACAACTCTCTAAAATAGCAATGATTGTAGAGAAGACTTAGGGAAAAAACAGGCTACATAACCACAGCAGTTTATTCTTGCTGGGTCTGTGAAACTCAGAGATATGTGTCAGTCATCACAGATGACCTACCAACTTCTCCAAAACCTCATTTTTCTCAATCTTTGCTGCTATTTTTAATTGATGTAATATTAGATTTTTGGCCAGTGCAATACACAGGGGTACAAGGAGAGTTCCTCATGAAGTTCACATCTATGGGCCAGGAGCTGTAGCTTGCACTGCTAACAGTTTGTCTGGTGGGGCAACTGCTTATTTTGGAATTTCAGTGCAAAGAAGATCATTCCTTCAGCAGAAACAGTGATAAGTGAGGCTCAAATGCTTAGATTTGATTTCAGAGGCTTTTTTCTATGCTAGCTGTCCTTACGAAAAGCCTATGTTGGCACATTAAGCTACAGGACATGAGTGTTTTTTAAGCCCCAAGGTTTGGTTCAACATGACTTGTTTTCAGCAACATTTAAATGCTGCAATGCCATCAAGTGAGTGGATAACAATTTTAAAGGGGAGGAAAAGTCTCTGAAACACCAGATAAAATGAGGAAACATTGCTAAGTGGCACTGCCTGTGGTTCTTTGCCATGTTGTTTTCTAAGCATGTGCCAAATTCTGCAGCTTTTACTACTGTGAGTGCTCATGTTGACATTAGCAGGACTTTCCCCCGAGAGGAAGACAAGAAGTCACCAGCTGTCCACAACAAACCACACATTCCAGCATTTCTGAACTGCTTGAAACCCTTGGCCATAAACCACATCTGCTCTACCTGGTTCTGCCCTACGAACACATTCACGGCTGTCAATGGAGCTGACAGCATATCACACAATTCCTGTGTAGATCTGTGTAGAATTAGGGGAGAACACGCCCTGTTCTCTTATTTGAGCAAAGAAAAATTTTGACATTTGTTTTACTTATGTAGGGAAAGTGGTCTGTTTTTCTTAACCTTTCAGTGAGTATAAGTAAGGAATTCCAGAAGTCGGTGTACAAGAGAAATGTCAAGATGCTTCGCCCCTGTTTAAGGTAATTACTGATTGCTACTTTCTCCTTTGGCAGCAGAAGGCAAAGTTAAAATAGTCAGTGCACCATGGCTGTGACAAGGCTCCTGTTCTCTACATCCTCCAGCAGCTCCCACTACATGCTTCCTCCTTTTTTACAAATACTCCTTTCAAACAGCACAGACTCTGGAATTGATGGGAAGGATGGTTTGGTGATTTAAGCACTATAGTAGGACTTGGAAAACTATTCTTTAATTCCCAGTTCCAGAGTGATCACAGGTATGTTAATTAATCTCTGGTGTCTTAATTCGTTCCCTGTAAAAGAGGATGATAACACTCATCTACTCTGCTCTAGCTGGTGCATCATTTTGGGCAGATAGTGCCAGAAGATGATCTTGAAATGTGCAGTGGCTACTGTGAAGGAACTCAGATCCCAAATGGAGTTGCCTGCCTAGCGTAGGATTCATAGTACGACAAGAAGAATTTATGAGCTAGACAAGTTGTTTAATCATGGATAACAGCTGAATGATGCAGTAGTCATACATTTGATAGTCCCTTCATTGCATCTCTCCTGTGAGGGTGTTACAAGCATTTAGTTTTTACAGACTGCAAAACTTACTACTAAAAACCAGCTCGCTAATGCTCCATAAACCTGCAATGATAGAAAATTGATGTTTGCCTATACAAACACATTAATTTTCACTGATTGCCAAATGATTTGTTCAGTTGCCCAAGATTCATGACAACTAAGATTCCTCATCTGTAAGGATAAACTTATGCTTCTATAATAGACTATACACTCTGTTCACAGAAACTGTGGAGAGAATTCTGGAATTTTGTATGTCTACGAACTGTCAGGAGAAACCACTTGTTCTTTTTCACAGGTGTTAAGGGCTTGAAAATCACAAAGCAACTTCATTTTTGACTGGTTAAAACCTGAATGGAAATTGTTATTTTGACTAATGTCTGTCTCATGCAGAGAATTATGAAGGGAAAAACACAGGTTATAAAAAGACCAGTATGTGCCACATCTAACCACTTAAATACTCTGCTGGTACATGGAAAAATAAAATTCCTCTTAAAGAAAGCTATTATTCCTTTTTCCAATTACTAAAGCATATGTTTCTGCACACATTTGTTTGTGTGTTTGGGTTTCATATTTATAAAAATGAGTCACAGCATATGAAGCAATTATATGATCAACACTTCCCAAAAGGTGAACAAGAAACAGTCACATGGCTTCATGTACTTACATAAAATATTACTTGTAATTCCTTTTGGGTAAATGTATATCCTGTACTCTTAAAAGTCCAGGGAATTCTGTAAAACATACAGTGGTCTGAAAAGTTCATCTTGCCATCATTGGTAGTTGACCTTGACTTGGTAATCAAATTGTAGCTCAACAGAGAGGAGAAGGAATGGCTTTGTCTTAAGACCAAGGTTGTGGACACCTAAAAGTGTGCTCAGAGAGTCAGATTTACCTTGGCTCTTCCTTCAGGAGATTCTTTAGCTTGGGTAGAGTGACCTGACCACTTCCTAGCACAGCTTCACCATGCTGGTGTGTGTGTTTTGCTGGACTGTTACCCAGTACTCCGCTAATGGAAGTGGAGCAGATACTGCAAAACTAGGACCAAAAAAAATACATGAGAGCAGCCCTTGGTGGAGACACTCTCATTCCTGGAATGAGAGAGTAAGAAGAGAATTAGGGCAGGGTGCCTTGGACCACTGCACTTCCCTGTTTTTCTGGATTGTGGTGGAGTTGAAGGGCTGAGCTTTACTAAGAGGTTTTCAGAACTGCAGGATTAACTAACGATTTGGGTGGCTCACTCTCCTGTGTGAATTCTGGGTTACCTTTATGGATCTCCTTTTTAGGGCTGGTTTTGATTAATCTTTCATGAGTGTTTTTTCCTAGTTTTCTGCCAGCTCATCTAGGACAGCGTCATATGTACATCAGCCAAGGCTTCTGCTCCCCTTACTGAGCTGATCAGCCTCAGGAGAGATCTGACTCAAACTTGGGCTCTGTGAATCTGGGGCAGAACATCATATTAACATGGAAATAATGGTTAGAAGAGACTTTTAGAGCTGTCTTGTGCTTTCAAGGTCCAAAAACGTGATTCAACTGCTTAATATTAATTGTTAATTATTAATCCCTAATAACTGAGAAATTTGGAGGACCTTCTGGATGCCACAGCTAGGTTTAAGTCTTAGGCTCAGTGCTGTATAAATAAATAAAGCACTGATTTCAAACAAAATTACACTGACTTTTCTCTTTTGTTCAGATAGAAACAATGCCTCATAGAATTTTTTTTTGCCCCAGAACTTTCACATTTCCATTGTAACATGAATTCTTCTTTTTGATCCCTGAGACACTCTTCTGAAACCTTGTCGCTGGTGCCTTCAGCAGCACACCTTATCCTCTTTCCATACTCATTAGATGTTCTTTCTAGGAAGTGTGCCTTCTGCTGAGAGTAAGAAATGTAAACATCCTCCTACACAGACACTTGGAATGGCCAAGGAATTCCTGTTTTCACAGTACTTTCATAAATCACGCTGTTCTCATGACTCTTAAAACACCTCTGCTTAATTTTATCTCGAAAAGAACCCTTGTGATGATGAACTGTATTTCTCATATCCCTGATCTCTGCTGCATCTCCAGCTAATATACCTATTCTTAAGGCATGGGACACAAGTTTTTCCATAGTTTAATAAAAGCTGAAAAATGGCCCATGATTTTTAGCATAAGAACACGGGAGATGCAGTTTTACAGCTACAACAAAACCAACTCTGTGTTGGAGAGAAATGACTGCTCAGGAAGCTTTATCTTAACTGTTTCTCCCTAACTTTTGTCATAAGTTTGTGCAATTTCAAGAGCATTTCAAATGTTAATTTGAAATTAAAGAGGCACAACTATTATTTCACCATTATTTCACTATTATTTCGTCTAGTGATACCAGTTGTGGGAATGGTTCAAAGCTTTGCCAGAGGAGGTTCAGACTGGACACCAAGAAGCACTGCTTTCCTGAGAGAGTGGTCAAACACTGGAACAGGCTTCCCAGGGAGGTGGTTGATGCCTCAAGCTCATTAGTCTTTAAGAGACATTTGAACAGTCTATTATTAACAGGTTTTAACTTTCGGTCAGCCCTGAATTGGTCAGGCAGTTGGACTGGATGATCATTGTAGGTCCCCTCCAGATGAACAGTCTAGTCTAGTCTACTCTACTCTACTCTATTCTATTCTATTCTATTCTATTCTGTTCTGTTCTGTTCTCACAAATTGGTGAAAGTTAGCACTTGCTATTCTTTATAAACCATACTTAAAGATCATTAGAAGAATTTTTATGTGAAAAAACATCAGCTAATTCAATGGCACTCTTACCCACTGCAACATTAGTAACTTCATGAAATCTAAAAGTGCAGAAAACCCAATGAGGCAACAACTTAAAGACCGTGTCCTTCTAGAATTTAGAATTGAAAATCCAAAATATACCTGAACACAGTCAGAAGGTTGTATGCACTGCACATCTTACACTTTGTCTGTACAGTCCTTAATCTGCAGTGCAACAGTACAGATAGCTTGTGAAATAGTGCAATTTATTTATAGGAAACATTAGCAAATCCTTTACAGTGTTTTATCTACTGTGTGTTTATTCTTAAAATGAAAAAAAGCATTGCACTCTATATTTCCTTCTGGATTCTCAGAACTAATCTCTGTAGCTGTTTGAGTCTCTCTCTTTAATTTTACAAGTTTTTGTATGTCTCCATCACTACCAAGTGACCTGAATTTTCTTTTCAACCTACCACTGAAACATGTGGTATCCAACACAGATCACACATTTGGAAAAATCCAACACAGTTCACACATTTGGAAAACAAGGTTATACCTATCTGAGTGTATGGATTGAGAACAGATAAGAAAATATATGGCTTCAGAGTGCATATCTGTCAAAGTTCTAATAAATGTCAAGGTTTTAAAAGCACTCCACATTTAGTAACTAGCAAAAGCAATAGTGGGAAATGGTAGTGGGAGAAAATTTTACATGAAAAGAAGAAAAGACTGTAATCTTGTACTAAGCAGAAAATTTATTTTGTCCTCCAATTATTCTCGTAGGCTGGAAAAAAATACTTAATTTATTTTGTTCATGCAAATGATATTTTATTATGCAAATAATAAACAAAAACTTATTTTTCTAGGCATAAAGTCATTTTATAATGATTTTCACATCAACCCCAACAGCAGCAACTGTACCTCCATTGTGCTACTGCCCTACTTAGTGCTTCAGAACACAGAAGTTCTTATGCACATTTTTATGGTGATGTCTAAATTTTGAGTTTTATTCTTTGAGGGATAAAATTTCTTTTGCCAAGGCAGACATTTCTGGAGCTAACCTGTCAGAAAAAGGACTTTGCTCATATATAGCATCTTTTAGTGAAGATAAATACTAAATGACAAAGGTGATTTGCATTTCCCCAGTGGGCTACTGACGAAAATTATATTGGGTCCTCACTTTCTCCAACTGGGAGTATCATGTTATGGCTTCTATGACCACCAGGCACCTTGTACTCAGTGTGGTCTTCTAAATTAACAAAAACTGCACAAAACAGTTCAGTTCTGCTTAGCTCTGTAAAATGATTATCTTCCTAAGAAAGCATTTTAAGAAACACAGATAATGTTTCCCTCTGATACATCATCTAGGAACACTTGTTATTGTGGCAAACCCAGCTGAACAAACTCTGTGTCCTCTTGATATTCTCAAGGAGGTGAGATTCTACTCCTCATGCACTTCTATGTCAGGATCATCTCTCTGTCAAACTGATGTTCTCAGAAAACTTTACATGGCATTTCTTTCTATTATTAGAGCACTGTTTAATCACTATTAAAGTGATTAATACAAAATATTAAGCTTAAAATCATTATATAAAAGCTCTGGAAGAAAAAGGAAAACACTGTTGAGCATGAGTAGTTAAAAAACAAAGTTAAGTGAGTTTTGATTATAATGTGTTATGATCTTGAACTTTTTCTCTTGCTCTTGTCTAATGAGGATCTCATATGATGCATTTTTCTGACTCTATGTGGGCAAGGGTTATGTTTGCCTTCTTGACTTGTGTGTATCTTACTGGAACAACTGCATGTCACCATTGCCTCCGAGCTATCTTTGCTTCCGTGTGCTTCATGCCCTGCTCAGAGCAACAGCCCTCTGCAGGTCTCGGATACATGGTTCCCACTATGCCTGCACTGTGGAAAAACAAGAGCTTCCATTTTCCCAGCTTTTAAAATTTCTTTTTAAAACGGGAGATTTCTGTGTAGGAAGGGTGTGTGCTGCCCTGTATTTAACTATCAGAGAGAGATAAGATAGAACAGAGATATATGCCTCACAACCTGGTGAATGAGGGAAGACAAACACATCCCGAAGTGAACGCTATGTTTGCAGGGAAAGGGATGAACGGGTTCCTTTTCATCCATCTTTCTTCCTTTCAGAAAGGGAAGGGCAGGAGAGACTCTGCCTTGACATTGGGTCCTGCGGGCTTCAGCCAAGAGGTGGCGTTGAGGTGCAGTGCAGCATTCTCTTACCAAACCCCCATTCATTCCTCAAAACCTGTTTCAGCGGTCGTGTGCCAGATGTCCAGAGCCCTTAAGGAGATGAAAAATACAACGTGGAATAGCAAGGATTCAAGGGGCCTGTGGCCTGAATTTGGACTGGAAAACTAAAGCAATTTATGACTCCAACAGCCTTGCTTGCAGTAGGTGTTTCAGCAAGTCCCACACTCTGCAGGTTAGCTTGCACCGGTGTGAACAGGAACCAAGTGCTGCATACAATTAAATTAGATACTAGATGCTATTATTTTGACCCTGATCATGCATATTTTCAGCACATATATTCCTTTTTAGAACACCTTCATCATAAAAGAAGACAAGTATTTCCAAACCAAACAAATGGAGGCAGACCTATTTTCAAAACAAACCGAAATAAAACTACTCACATTTAACACTGGTATGCAAACTCTTTGGTGCAGATGAATCAACAGCAGCTGTATTAACAAAAAGTAGGTTCAGTCTGATGAAACACTAACATCACAAATAATCATAGAAAAATGGGTAGAGATGAAACTGATAATCCTAAAGTGTTGAATTCCATATGGGAATATAGTACCAGACTGCACAATATTAGCATTATTAATAATGCAGATCTACTGACCACTAAACCCTAGTTTTTCCCTAACGATCCACATCATTTTCTGCTATTATCTTTGTCCATGGTCAGTTCTCGAAATCTGGCATAGCTTACATGCTGTAAAATTAGTTGAGTTAGACCAACTACAAGTACAACTGCAATGATACTATCTGAGGATTTGATCCCCTGTTATCTGCATAAAAAACATAAGCAGTGCTGTGTGTGGTTCAGTATCGAATCGGGATCTGATTTTTGTGGCTTTCACCCATGTCTACTTAGTTATAGAATTAGAGCCAGTACGGCTACATTTATTAACCTCCATTTTAATTTACAATTTAAGAAAAGCTGGACTAATTCTGTATTGGCATTTACTGCTACCCAGAAAGTTTATATTTCATGGATGAGTAGTGCAGCTGCTATCAGAGAGGGGAAACTGCCAAGTGATGCTCCAAGAGTATGATTCAAGACATCCTGAGGCTCAAGGTCATCAGTTTTTCCTCATCTACCTAGCAAAAGGAGCTGTTTCATTACTTAGTTACAGACAGTTTTGCACACCACATTTTCTGTTATTTGGTCATTTGGTTTTCATTGTAAAAGATTAAATGAAGTAAGCTTTAAGGAATCAAGCATTCCTCAGCCTTCATTAAGTTCTGTGTCCACACAGGAGATGTTAAGGATGGCAATGGAGCCCTATGTCAGATTACATATCCCTGGATATAACTGAAGTGTATGAGGAAATACTATTTTTGACTGTAGAGGGAAAGCAATCTCCTAGAAACTCAGTATTCCAGTTGCATATGAAGGACACTGACTTCAATTCCATCTTTTACTTCTGTGATTACTGCCAAATGTCAAAGCAAATTGTAGTTTCTGTAAGCGGCCTGAAGTTTTGGGCATGCAGGGCTGGCCACTGTCTGGAGTGAAGCCAATCAGGTTGTAGTTTTAAAAGCAGATATATTTCAAAAAGATTGGAGGGTATTTGGAAGGATACTGGAGAAGACCTTTATACTCTGACCAGATTTTTCAGAGGCACAAAATTCTATAATCTCCTGTAAAATTGTACAGAACAGGTGGCAAACCAGCATTTCACAGTATCAGGTAAGTAGAGAAGAGAACCTTGATATCCTTGCAATATTGCAGGTTTTGATATATATGCAAAAGTTAGCTCTACAAGGAAAACCCATGTGAATGCTGAAGCACTATAATAAGTAAAATAAGTGTTTTATGATTAAAGGTTCCAAATCTGACTTTTGAGAACTGTAAATTCAGAGTGTGGAACACTTAGAAATTTTAGCCACTGGAAATTTTGATTAGCACCTACTGTGAAAAGCTCTTTCCAGATTGACTGAATTCTGCTGTAGAGGAGCAGGACAGACATTTGAAAAAAAAGGAGTTGAAACCTGCTTGGGAACAAAGCACTTGACTCCTTTTATACTAAGGATATCTTTTGTGTATTTTCTTCTGAACTGTAAGAATATAATTGACAAAAAGACTGCAAAACACCTCTGTTACTTTTCTTTTATTTTTTGACCTTCACTCCCTCATTTAGACTTTGCCAGTTAAGAATAAAATTTCAATTATATGTGGCAGTGTTTGCTGCTCTTAATTAGTCCTGATGCTTTGGTATATTTATAAGCAAAGCTCTAGGATGTGAATTCTACAGTTCCTAGAGTTCATTTCTGTGACATTAGCCATGAAAAAGCAAAAGTCACTTAAATATGAAAGTACACAGCAGCAATCCAGCTTCCAGCTCCCAATATGAGTGGGATGGTCATGAACTGTAGCGTGGTGGAGGTCATGAAACTTTCAAAGAATGATTCTGACACCACAGTAAAAAGATGTGCTGTATTTGAGCAAGGTAGTTTAAGATAAAGCATTTGGCACTGCAAATTGACAAAAGGATTGGTCTCCTGGCAAAAAAACCACAGCAGTAATCTCATCTATTGTTCAACAGTTCTGTGTTATTATAAAGCTCACTGCATGTGATCAGTGAATTTTTTGGTCAGAAAGCCTTTGGAGCCCAATGGCTGGAAGTCTTGCAAGAACCTAATTACAGCTATGGCCATTCAACTCCACCTGTTTCATCTGTACCTGAAGCACCTGGAAATTTACACAGCTCCAGACAACTGACAGAGGAAATTTTTCTTTAAGTTCCAAGTTTTCTTTCTAGTGGTTTGTGGTTGTATGCAGGAAGGAGAGCATTTGAAGAGCCCTCAGGAACGTGACTACATGTGGTTAGTGGAACTTCCCTCTAGGTTACTTAGGACTGATACTGTAACTTTCTAAACCTTAAAAGCTGCAACCTCACTGTTACTCTTCAGTGGTTCCTCCCAATTAAACAAATACCTGCCCTAGTTCTCATTTTACCTTTCCTCTTAGTCAACTGCCATATACACCTAAACAGAAACTGTGAGCAAAATAACACAGGGGAATTAGATAAAATTCCTTTTCCTAACATGAACCTGACATTTTGTGAAACATGTTGTCTGCATAGACTTTACATCTTTCAACAGTTGGAATTCTCCCGAGCTTCTCCCAACACAAGGTTGCAGTTCCAATTGAGTGTTCTACATATCTCTTAGGGCACATCATTTTATGCCTCACTTTTAAATCCTCCTACTCCTTTTAAGTTAGTGACAGAGAGAGGGAGGAAAGAAAGGAGGAGAAATTCAGAAGCCAGCCAAAAATAGGGGCAACCAACATACCCTTGACTCTGATTTCACCTTTTATCTACATAGATATTCTCATAATTAAAGACTGTACACACCTTTGGCAGACATCAGTTTCTTGAAATGAGCAGCCATGTGGTCTTGAATGATGTACTGGCTGGAGAGCTTGCAGGAAGGTCCGGGAGAAAAAGCTGCGAGAAGAAAAAAACTGAGTTTACTCAGTGGGACAAGCAATGTCTCAGGTAATAAAAGTTCTGAAAATACTACAATATTTATCCTCTCCTGCTTGCAATAACATCAAGTCAGTATTCATTCTTTTATTTCAAAAAGTAAGAATAGCACAGAATGTAACATGAACAAGTGGTAGATTATTCCCAGTTTTCATGTTTTTCAATACCTGAGAATTATGGCTTGCAATAAGTATTGCATGTGCCTTTGATATTGTTGAACTCTGGAGAATAACAGAGGATTTCACTGTTTAATATCTGCTATAATAAAAAGAATTTGCCTTCTGAAAGATTTAATACTAGACAGTATTAAGTAATAGAGAGCATTAATGCTATTATTAATGCTAATAGTGTTATTAGATAATATTACAAAGTATTGCAAAATGCACATTGATGTCTCACCTCTTGGTGACACCAGACCTAACTTGAGCACTCTGTAGTTAGGTACATGGATTGGATACAGACAAAGACAGAAGTAGGGCCAGGAGAGGAACCAGATCATGGAATTGAATTGTGTTACACAAAGACTGACCATGATACCCCTGTAAATCTCCAATTCAGACTTCCTAGATTCAGAAGAATTTGTTTCTGTACCTGACCTAAGTTCATTAACCCAGGAGAAGAAGTTAAGAAGCAGATAAGCATTTACTTGTTGTAGTTTTTAACCTGGCAGTGTGGCTTAGATAGATAATTTTCTTTCAATCTGTTTCCGAACAAAAATATTATTTCTTTCTCAAACCCTCTCAATTCCTAACAGAGAGGATTTGTAGACGGAAAGTTACTATCACATAGTATTAAAAAATCAACTGAATACTGGAGATCAGAAACCTCATGTGCCTTTGGCTTTCCATCCACAGACCCAGAATGACCCTTACACTGAGATAATCAGCCCATCCAACCCTATCCAGATTGGGTTTTCTGAGCCAAGAGAATAAATGATTGTTTCATTGTTCATGTCCCCAATGTACAATTTAAGCTAATAACTTTGTTTCATAGCTTTTATTGTGTTTTGAAAGAATAGGAGACCTTGGGTTGAGAGTCTGGGAATCAATCCTTCTAATCTCAGTTTGGCTGCATCCTTGCTGTGTTGCTTTTTCTTATCTCTTGCCTACCAAAGTGAGCCACTTATACAAACTGCTTTTCACTGCCAAGGAGCTTGACTACATTTAATTTATGGTGTCATCTTTTGAACAAGCACCATAAGAAAGAGCAGGACAGAAAACCTGATGCTAGATTTTTTGCTTCACTTAGTATTATTCACTGATGTGCTCCTGCAAGTGACTCTAAGCCTGCCAGAAATTCACTGACATGAAGACTTAATTTCAACAGCTGGTCCAGGAGCAGCAGCACATCCCCATATGACCAGCTGCAGAAAGGTGCTGTTACTTCAGCTCCAGAGCCAACCATTCCGATTGTGCGTGGCACACGCAGGCACAGCCAGAGTGCTTCCACCAGCACACAAGCAGGTGCAGAGACATCAGCAGAAATAGTGACTCCACGTTTGGTATGAAGCAGTGGAGAACTTGGTGCAATATTCTGAGCAAACTACATTTACCTCTTGACTCAATTAAATTGAGCGTGAGTAGTACAGGCACCACAATGGAATCTGCTACTTGAAGCATACAAATACAAAGTTGACAAACTTTCTAATCATGGGCCTTTACATGTCCAATTTTATTCAGGGAAACCACACTTGGGTGTCAATGCCATAATAAAAAAATAAAATAGTTAAAACCAGTGCTATTCTGTTTCAAAGTTTTTATGTGCTTGAGACCAGTAGGTGTTCACTCCAAAACTTCTAAAAAATTTTTTTTTTTTCATTAGTTTTGCCAGTTGTCCTGTAAGCTCCTGCTGGCCAAAGCAACTGGAACAAGTGGTTCAGTAATATCCAACACCATCCCTAGCTAGTTTAAAGTGGGGTGGCTCTCCTGAGTTCGAGGAATGGCAATGCCCTAAATCACAGCAGCTAGAGGCTCTTGTCACCAAGGGAAAGAAAACAGTGTTTTGGTAAATGCCCCAAATCTTTCTGTGATTGGTAGTGACAAGCTGATTTCAATATATGCAGTGAAAAAGACAGCATGGCAGAAGAACGAAGTGATAATCTAAAAAAATATCCAAAGATTAAAAAGGGACGGAAAATCCATTTATAAAAAGAACATTCTTTTCAAAATGAATAACTGCCCCAAATTTGAAATGCTAAAGATATACAAGGCACTGGTAGTTTAATCTAATTTTTTGTCTTTCATAAAATCTAACTCTATGCTGCGTCCAGAAAATTACTGACATTGTGCAATAAGCAACATTGTGGTTATTCCTATGTAAGGAAAGGAAAAAAAAGCAAATTCCTTTCTTCACCAGAGACATTCTGTTGAACTTTGGCAAGTTATTTTTTTGTTTCTGTGTCTCAATCTCTCCGAACAGAGGACATGAAAAAGCACATCCCTTTCTCAAAGAAATTACTTTAGGGATAAAAACAATGAAATGGGGAGAATTAGGAGGTGTCCAACTAAGTATTTCCCACCATTACAGAGGGTGATCTTGTTTGAGCTCACTGGAAAGTTTACACTTTCAAACAATTTTTTCTTATGTTTTCTTTGAGTAACTTCAAATTGAGGGAAATGGGAAATAGAAATCTACTGGGAATTTTAAGTAGCCCTGTTAAGAGGCTCTGTTGATGGTGCAAACACATGTCAAGTCAAATTGAAACAGCCCTTTTGTGTGCTGTAAAGACAGGCAATGTTCTTAAGCCCATTTTTGAATAGAATCCAAGTTCTGTATTTTCTGCTGCCTTACACAGATCTCATTTGCTGCAACATTCAGCAAATTGCTTGATCCAAGTTTTCAATGTTCAAGCGTTTCAACATTTTCTATATATGAGCACAGATCTATGTACAGAAAGTTGCCTGCTTTTGAAAATCTTTCCAAATTCTGAGGACTATTGTACTTCCAATACGTTTACATCTTGTTTCTACACATGTGGAATGATCTCCAGGAAACCAAGACCCAAGAATGAGTAATAAAGAACAGTGACAACCCTCTCAACAGTGACTCTTTTTTATTTCCAACTTTATAATGACTTTCCTAGCAATTCATTATAGTCCTGAATGTGTACTTGTGTGATGACTAATTTACCTAGTTTCCATTGATTGAATTGCAAGAGAATACCTCTGCAGATCATGTCTGGAGAATATATAATGTCTAGAGGTATAATGGCATACCATAAATCCAGTCTTAGCAGTGTTAAAGTTAGACTGATACACAATGACAGTGATAAAACATGTCTTTTCCATGTAGCTGAAAACAAAAAACATGCTTTTGAAAAACACAAGAGATGACTTTGCTTCTCACCAGACTGCTGATTCAAAGCCACTACTTTTTGCCTCTTACTGGGGTAAAAGTCTGTTCTCAGTAACATGTCAATTATTTTACTCTTTAGAGACTAATATAACTGCAGATCTACTATGCTGTAAAGAGTTTATACCATTGCTAACTGCTAATTCCAACAAGTGGGAATATGGACCTGGAGAAGGTACAGTGGAACAGCACTTCTGAGAAGGGAAGTTTAAGGCAGAACAGCTTTCCAGCAGTTCTTCTGCAGGTGCTTGGCAAAGATCCTGACCAGGAAATCTGTTTGTCTAAATTTAGAAGGTGAGTTTTTTGTAATAGAAGGTATTGGAAGGACTTATCGTTATTAGAAGGACTTACTTTACATTGTTTCAATAATAAAATATGTATTTTTAATAGTGTCATAATATTTAAGCTGTTATTTCAAAATTGAAGCACTTAGACACTTTTCAAGTAATAATGTGAATACTTACAGCTACTTTTGAGACTCATGTGTCCTCTGAAAGGTCCCATCAAGGAGTATGTAGGCATCATGTCTATCTGGTAGGGAAGGAAAATGTATTGGTTATGTATTAATGAGAGCATTAAGAATTATGATTATCTTTCAGCAGGTTCTTATGGGAATTACTGAAGAATCGCCTCCTGGCCAGTATGCCACACTACAACTGATACAGGTATGGAAAGGCTGGCACTTTGGAGTTTACTTTCCCTGAGAGATTACTTCTGTTTGTTTTAATCTCTCTCAGTTAATAGGACCCTTTAGACCAGATACTTTGAGAGAAAATTTTCTGTTACAACAGCATTAGCAGGGCAATTTTCTACAGGCCACAAAAATGAGCCATGGCATTGTGCAAAGGTCACATATTTTGCAATCTGAAAGATCATCTCTGCTAAACATCTTCGAGGCAAAAGAAGGAGCAGTTCAGTTTATTACTGTGCTGCATGTGCCCAAGGGAAGCAGTGGGGAAAAAAGCACAGAATTGAAGATTTTCTAAAGATACTCTACAAAATGGTATAGGCTCATATCACAGAAGCCAGACCTAGAAAAGCCAGACTCAACACAGCAAAGAAAGTAAACAAGCCCCCACTCATTTTGAATTAAGGGCAGGTTGCAAGAAGAGGAATTCCAAATACGCAGAATTCCACCTATTTTGTGAAGAAATGTCCCACTGCTGGCAGATGAATTTATCTCAGACAAGTAACAGGGTAAATTTTACAGCTAACAGGTAAAATGTAATGGCTGAGAGGGCCAAGTCTCAATTTCCAAAGCCACATAAGTTCACTGGAGTCAGACTGACAAAAATTCATAGGAAATCCAGAAGATTTCAGTTGCCACTGTCCAGTGGTATGGTTTTCAACACAGTCATGTTCCTAACTTCCACTAAAATCGAGGAAAAGCTGGTACCTTAATTTGCAAGTCTGATCGTAGAGGCTAAACTTCAGTCCTCATTTTTAACTTACTTTTATCTTAGTGAAACTGTTTGTCTATATGCAAAAGTTCCAGCAATAATTTTAACTGTAATTTAAATAGACTTTCTTCAGCTTAAAGACTGATTTTGATTCATCTTAAACCTACTCCTGGTTAATGTGAAGCAAGCCAGTAGCACTGCAATGTGCATACATAATCTTCTCCACCAGATAAATCTTATCACTTTAAACCCACACATAAAATTCCATGCTTCTTAAGCAGATAAGTCAACTGGCATACAGGAACCTAGTGCTCAGTAGCTTTATACTCCAAAGGGTTGTCTGGCAGCAGAAGTTGCTTAATTGTGAACTTGGATTTGCCTGATTTGATTTGACAGTTGTAAAGGAAATATCTCCTTAGAGATGATCCTGAATGTCAAAGGACATAGCAAGTGCCATCAGAACTGAAGAAATCAATACAATTCTTTCTTTGGTTTCAAGGCAACATTGTAATTTGGAGGAGGAACCAGGAGTGTCTCTCTCTTAAACAATGAAATATTTTCTTTTGTTCTCATACACATATTTCTGAATAACTTTTGGTTTCAAAGGCATGGCTGCAAGTTCACCAATCATACGTTTATGCTTTTAACGAAAATCTAAGGGCAGAGACTTTAGTCAAGTTTTGGATCTTTATTTGATGACACCTGAAAAAGAGGCTGTTTCTTTCAGAGAGTGCACTTTTAAGTGGTTCTGAAATTCAGGCCTCACACTGAGAGCTTAGTTTTTACCAAAAATCACCTGTCTGGAGTGGCCTTCTTAAAGATGAAAGGATGCAGGTAGCAGAGAGCATTAGGCAGTGTTCTGAGAAAACAAAGGCTGGAAATATTATGAGCAGTGCTTTTTTTTTTTTTGTATCAGATTCTCTGCCACCTTAGACATAAAATAAAAATGCTATGAAATAAATGGGAGCAGAGTAAACTTTATTGCTTTTCCTCTGTGCTCATATTTCTAATTGTCATGGGTCCCTAAGTTAATAAAATCATCAAAAGGTCAGCTTTTCTTTTTGTCTTTTGAAAACATCCTTCTGTAGTCACAACAGGATATGGGCAAAGGAAGTTACTGCTCTCAAATCCAAGGTAACACATCAAAATATTTGGTTATTTTTTTAAATGCTATTTATTTAGTTGTATTCCTTAAGCATTTTTAGTAATGTTTTGGAAAAGAGTGGAACTTAATCATAGCTTCATATACACTGGCTAAAGATTTAAAAACAAATTAGTCTAGTTGCATCTCATATATTACTACTAATAATTTTGAATCTTTATTTTGAAATATAAATTATCTCTGGCTTAATCTTTGCTTCTTTTAGCTTTTTTTAAAATGTCAAACATCTGTGAAAGGCATGAAAGATAGAAGGATATTATATTGAAAAGAGTTCTTAACCATGTGCAATTTTAGGACAGAGTAATTCTTTATCTTCTTGTGTCCAGTCCTACCACTCAACAGTTACTCTATGATTATTTGAAGTAGAAAAACATCAGTGGAAAACTGCTCTGAGTGAGGACAGACAAAATGGAAGAAGCATGTATAAAAAATTGTAACTGTTTGGCAAAAGTACATTTAATTAAATAAGTGTGTGCTACGTGTAACACATGAGGCAGGCATTAAACAGTTGTTGTGATGGAACAAAGTCACAATAATGGCAGATCTTTAATTAACCAGTCCCTTACAGGAGCATTTTCAGCAGTTGACTCATGCCAGAATGCTGCTGCTGTTGTTTGAACTCTGGTGACTTCCTGAAGTCTCAATCAGATCACTGTCCCAGGCTCTGCACAAACAGTCAGGCACTCATTAACAGACCCAAGAAGTTTATAACTGAAGTTTGCAAACCAGATAAATAGCAGTTAGGGGAAAAAAAGTATTGTCTTTGTTGTGGAGGCTGAAAAAGCTGACTTTGTTCATTGTAACGAGATGAAAAGATTTAATGGCAAAGAAATGTAACTTGATTTTCTGAGTATCAGACCTGTACATAAACCTCAGGACATCTACTTTTAACTTTGTTGAAATATGCAGAATTTTCATTCTAATGAGAAGAAACACTGCATAGTTTTTGTAGCTCCAGCCATGTTTGACTTAGGGAGCCCTACAAACTCCTAAGAGAGGTCTGTTTCCCCATAAAAAGCCATTAAAAAATGAAATTATTTTGACAAGAAGCATTTTGAAAACTAATCCAATGATAGTTCAGGTTCTGAGGATTCATTGGGGTGGTCCAACCATGGAGGAGGCATAGGCAAGGTGATGCCACTGGCGACATCCTCCAGTCAGCTGCAAGATCAGGCCTTGACTGATGAACGCCCTTTTTCAGAGCAAAATGTCTGATAGTGAGACAAGAGAACTGTCTGGTAGAGTTTCTGAATGTGAAAGGTTCGGTCTCTTAAAAGCTGTTTGTCAATGTTCCTTATAAGTTAAAGTCCTGTGCGTTTTACACACAGACTTTGTAAACTCATGCCTCAGCACTATCTTTAAAATAACTCAGCACCTATTCAGATGCTCTTATTTCTGCCTTTTCTTAGAAGGAAAACAAGTAGTCTACAGCATTTGAAAAGATGGTGTTAATTTTTGTGAAGCTTTTCATTTGAGACATAGCAGACTGAGAGAGAGCAAAGCTTCTGCCTTACCTCTGCTTAGACTCAAGCACAGCAACAGAAGCTGCTGTGTTTTGGGATAATTTCAGAATGGAGGAATTTTCCTTAATCCATCATGATTTATGACCACCTCAGTTAAATCTGTGTAAGACACTGTGGGGAATCTATACGACACACTCAATACTTACCTACTCAACTATAAATTAAGCCCTGATCTTTGCAGTCTTTAGGTGAGGGAACAAGACCCAGACACAGGAGTAGCTCATTTCTATTTAAATGATGTATTTTGTTGTCAACATAATCGCTTCAATTTGTTTGTGTTTTCTGCATTTCTGTAACACCTGCATCTCTCTCCATACAGAAATGCTACAGCAGTAACTTTCATTTGCGCCAAACTGCTTTAAATTCACTGGATTATAGTAAATCAGTTCAATTGGTTAGTGTTATACTTCCCTATTTTACATCCATGCACAGTTCTTTTAACAGGAGACACAGGCTGTAAATTACATGTGAGAGAAATCAGGTCTTTTTTATACCAGACAGACAGATGCTAGAATGCTTTAACTTATGGTTTATGTCCTATAGGAATTGTACCTATTGAATATAAACCCCAGCACATCTAAAAAGGTGACAGTAAAAGTGCTGAATCGAAGTTAGAGAAAAGGGAGATGCTTTTTTCACATTTTCACCAATTACAATGCACAGATACAAAATGACCTTGCTATTGGCATTCACAGAAAACACAAGACTGACTCTTTCTGAATATTTCAAATGATCTACAATGAAATAGATTAAAACATACAGCTAAGCACTTGCTGCTGTGAGAGGATCATTCTCCAAAAACAAGGGATTTGATTCTGAAGCTTTGTACTTGTCTCCAGTAAGCTGCTGAGCAGCATCGGCTCCCAGATTTGAGGGCTTTGTGTGTTGAAAAATTTGGCTCTCAGTAAAAAAGTTAGTGACAAGTGCAGTTTTTAAGAAGGTTCCAACATCAGTCTAGTCTCCTGTGCTATTATTCTCTATTGACAAAATATCCTTTTTCACAGTAATATTTTAGGATTCATCTCCACATACTACAGTGAGCTGGAAACTTGGGCATATATGAGGCCATTCCCATTGATGAGAATGCGGAAAGTTTAGAATAGTTCTGAAACAGAAACGGATTTGATCATGCATATTAAGCCATGCCATTTATGCTTGAAATAGGGGTTTTCTATTGATAGAGCAAGTTAGGGTAAAAAGGAGTGGACCTTTATCCACAGGAATGCAGAGCTATAGTGTCTAAGATACGTATTTGGCATTCAGACCTGACTAATAGACATGCATTATTTTTCAGCATCCTATAATCCACAGTAATTTCCTAGTGGACTGGAACCACTCTGGGTCCATATCTCAATACCTGCAGAAGCCTGGATCCCTTGTCAGGCATCAGATATGGAAGCAGCATTTACAAACTTAATCCAGAACATTAAAACAAACCCAGCTTGACTATTGTTTTTGCAGTACTTTAAAGCTGGTCCAAAAATTTCCAGAAAAATAGGATTTTTGTGGCATTATTTGTCAGTTTGTCAAAACAGAAATATTTGCAGAGAAAGAACAGGGATTCTCTAAAATTCTTAATGAAGGCCTGCAAGGAACCCTGCCAGCTGCAGGAGAGCAGAGGCTCCCAGGACTCAATCACAACATATGGTCTCCCCTCTGTTGGGTCTGCAGCCAGTCCAACACTTGCTGTTTCCAGGCCCACCAGCTTTGTGGAAGTAGCAGGACTATCCTCTCTTGTGAACCCCAAAACTGCATTTGGCTTTCCTGATGAGCAGTTAAGAAACCTGAGACCTTTGAGAACTCAGCTTATGCTGAATTTCTGAGTCCTGAAGCCCTGGGAGACTTTCAGCTGGGCTTCTCAGGACTCACTCTGGTACAAATTGCTAAAAAATGTGACAATTCGAAAGCCCTGGAATCTAGGAATCAAAACAGACCCTCCAGACTCAATTAAAAAAGAAAAAAGAATATAAAGGCACAAGCAGAGAGGTTCTAATATATATTCTAATAAGGGACCATTTCTTTTCCTTAGTTTTGGAACTTCCTGTGGAACAGTTCTGTCACTCAACTGCCTCTACTGAAGCTTATCATACTTGTATAGGATAAATGTGAAGATATTTGTATTTTGTGGTATTTATTTATTTATCTGATATCTTAAACCACATGATTAACTGTTAAGAGCTATAGGCAAATTAAGCAACTGTTACAGTTACATAAGTGATACCCTAGCAAGCCTCTGTGAAGATAGGGATGAACCCAAACCCAGGCCATCCTCCCACTGATCATGGGATCCAATTTTAGCAGTGTGCCTGTCAGCTGCAAGGCCCCTCAACAGAGCAAAGACACTCCTTTTCAAATGCCTTTGCTGTCACTGGGTGGTATCCACTTGTAGCTACAGAGAAAACATGGAGAAACAATGAGAGACAGATGAAAGCAAGGAAGATCAAGGCACTCCTTCATCAAATTCCTTTGATGTGTAAGGGAGGTGTTACAGTTTGGGTGTCTATACAGGCAGAAAAATAAAAACAAGAGACACATAATAAGAAAACCATAAAAGCGTGTGGAAAAATTATGACTCTGCTCCTTATTTTCTGTCTCTTGTCTTTAGGAAAACAGAACATGGCTTAAATAATGATGTATTTTAGGAGGATGCCTTTCTTTTTATAAGCGCTCAGATATTTTGACTCACTTCTGCATGTTATTTCTGCATACAGATCAATTATTTCTTTCCATCCAGGACAGATACCTAATTTCCTAGTAACACTTTCAAGATTATGAAATAAATAGAAAGAGCACCTTAATGGTATCAGTCCTTTCATCTCAATTAAACATCTGTGGGCTGCTCAAGTACTGATTAGCCTATACTCTTGCCCTGCAGGATAAAGAATGGCTCCTATTGGGCTTCTCATGGGCCAGAGCTCATCTGCAAATTGTTATCATTTACACAGCATCCAAATGAAAGAACTTGACAGCAAGGAGCCTATTCATTAATATATAAACTGTAGTTGATGAAGCACAAATTACATGATTGCCCGAGAAAGTAACTGAGCTACCTCTCAAGTACACAGTCATGCTGTGGAAGCTCATGGATTTCAGTGGGCAACATAGTCAAGTACTTATTTTAATAAAGGCAGGATCTCTTTTTTGGGTTTCTAAAATAAGCACGCTGTAAGTGAAGCACTTCACATTTATCGACAAGAAATATGGCCCCTTCCTGGGCAGGTAAAATCAAGATATAAATAAATTTATGCTGTCTCTGCTGATGGATATGAACTTGCTGCTGGCACTTAACTTCAGTTATTTTAGATTCTTTTGAAAATTCAAGCCCTAAAATCACATCTACCCCCTTTCCCCCCTTTTTCTTCCAAAAATCTGTTTTTCTTCTTAGCAGAGAGAACGCCGACTTTAGCGAGATGAGTGCAATACAGTCTTTTCCTTCTATCAATGCCCAGGACTCACCCAGGACAGGATCTATGCCTTGGAGTATCCCTTTCTCTACTGCCTGGGAGGTTTGTGGCAGCATCCAGCCAAGAATGTGCAGCCTACTACACCAGCATGCTCTGCTCTCCCCTAGAGCAAGCAAATGTTTTCTCTCTATTCCCTGCGAAGAAGGTCGAGTGCTGTGGCAATGGAAATTTCCTTGAGCTTCAAATTGCGGTGAAGGGTTCTGCTGTCGTGACTGTGCAGCAATGTACAGATTTTAGGAACATGTTTATAATTAGTGCCTGACTTAGAGAATCAAAGACCATGATGTGTACCTTTTCCCCTTCCAATCTGTTTTGTCTAGTTAAACCAGAGGTTTAAATTTCTCAGGGCAATAATTGTCCTTCACTCTGTGCAGACATGTGCCTCACAAAATGAGTCTTGATCTGCCACATTTAAGCACTAGCACAGCACAGCCAGCAAGTCACGAGAAACAATTTAAGTACAAATAAGCACTGAAACATGAGATGGGTGCTGTTGGAAAACCCTGAGGTTTATGTGTCCACCACACTGGTCAACCAAAGATTGAAGGCCATTTTCCCCCAAAGGGCTGAGAAAGGAAAAAGGGAAAGTATTGTTCTTGTCCTGTTCTTAGACTTTCCCAGACATCTACTTATGGCCAGTACTGGAGACATATTTGACTAAATGAACTTCTAGTCAGATGCGGGGCAGCACTGGTAAAGTGTTTTGCCACATTGCAGCCTTCCTATAAATAATATTATATACAATGTAAGTTATAAAATAGGAAAAACTATTCAGACTCAGTTTCTTCTGTCAGTATAGCTTGGCTGATACCTCGTCTCCATTGTTTTGAGCAAGGTAAAGCCACAGGCTGCATCAGGGCCACTGACCTACAAACAGAAGAAACCCCAACTCTACCTGTCTTGTATGTTTTATTTACTATTTGATCTCCTCTTGCCTATAAAGGCTGAAACTGGAAATAATGCCTAGTAGGAAAGAAAAAAAAAAAAAGCAGAGCAAATTCACTCTTAATTAACAGGCCTTCACATGACTTATTCTGTTAATTTTATCCTAGTGTTTAGATGCCAAGGAATGGCAGGACACATGTGAACTACATTAATTTAGAATTAAGAATGTACCTTTAAAAAAAGAAATTAAATCAAAAGGTTGAAAGAGAGCACAGAAAAGAATATTTAAGCTGAGCAGCTGGTAATTGCTGTCTCTTCTCCCTTGAGTTTTAGATATTTTTTCCATTACTTGACTGGATTTCCTCCGCTCATGCACATGCTTTGACTTTTTCTACATGACGTGACATTGGAATGTTATTGCCTGACAAAGCAAGAAATTTTGAAACCACCTTCTGTTCTATACAGTGAGGAATTGCTGAATTTTCCCCATTTTTGTCAAGTATAATGCACTGTAAAATAAAACCAGTGTTCAAAACAATTGCTGAAACCACACTATTGCATGAATGAACTACATGAATAAGTCTATCATTTATTTTGTTAGGAATTTGCCAAGAAAATAATTTCTTCCCTTTAAATCCTTATGCTATTTATTATTATAATATTATTTCTATCTTCCATTTTTTAACCTCCAGAACTGTAAACCATCACTGATGTGCCATGTGGTAGGTCAAAGGTGACCATCTTGAACACAAGATCTTCACAAGAAACTGCAGTTCCTATTTGAAACCTGCTGGCTCACAGCAGTAAGCTACAAGTTTCCGCAGTTCACAGAGGTAATATGGCCTCTTCCTCCAGCAGCTGCACCAGACAGAAATAACAGATTGATGGCTGAAGAGGAGAAAGAAAAAACTGGGAACTTCTTCTTTTCTTTATGTCATGTCAGAGGCATGCTGTGCACTTGACAGGGTGGCCAGGAAGCTCAGTCCAGCACCTTCGGCACTGGTGAGGCATAAGCAGTACCAGGTGTCACAAAGAAAAGTCACCATCAGCCGCAAGTGCGGCCACAGCAGTGACATGGGAAGGTGAAGCACTGGATACCAGCAAACTGGAAATTTCTCCAGAGCAGGCAAAATGCTCCTGGTGGCCAAAAGCCAATAAAAAACAGCTCTGCTCCAACTAGTCATAAAGCCTCTAGCACAAGGAGAGCAGGAACAGCAATGCTTCTGTTCCTAAATGCCAAGGAGAAAACCACATATGAGGGTGTATGAAGCACGATTCAGGGGATAACTACAGAGCCAGTAAAAGTCACTGAGAGTATGAGCACTGTCTGCTCAAGAAGCTGGGCTTTTTGTGACATATGTCAATAAAACCAATGTTCCTGTGTATCAGAACTGCAGTCCATCTAGTTCAGCATCCTACCACCAGGATACTGCCTTTGAACCACCTGAAAAAACCCCTTCAGCAAGTGGATAGATAACCCAATCTGTTCTTGTCCTCATACCACATCTTCTAACACCCAGAAGTTACCTTCTGAATAAAGGAAGAGATTAATTATTCTCCCCAGTAAATCTATTAGAATTTGTTATGCAGTGGTTGATACATCAGTTTGTGTTATCTTTAAACACAATTAAAAGGATGAGAAACAAGATCTCAGTGTTTATCAATACATTTTAGTACCAGCAAACACTTCAACAGCTGCCTTGAAAGCATTTCAATTCCTCTAAAGTGGCAAGTAGTATTAACTCAGCATTTTAAAATTTTCCAAATACTCCTGTGAATGTATACTGTGACACTTCAACTAATGAGGCCAAATTAACAACTTAAAAGTTTTAAATTAAAGAACTAAAGACAGCCACTGATGTCTAAATGTGCTGAGATAAAATTAAGCTTGTGATTTACAGCCAAATTCTCTAAAGTTGCACTGTCACAAAGTTAATGTGGTACTGGAGGACGGGGAAAAATATGTTATCAGATATTAATGACAAACTCGGCCAAGGCTGAGACCAGCAAAATTTTGGGAAAATTAAAAGTGATAAAGTTATCATCATATGTTTGTGAGATTTTGGCCTAATCAGCAATTGCAGGATGAAAAGAATGACATTTTTTTAAATGTGTCTTTCCTGAGTGACAAACATAAAAGCTTTCAGTAGGAATTCACTTCCCATGCAGAATGGGGCCAAACAGTTGTAAATAACTAAAAGAGTTAAGACTTTCTCATTATCTTAATGGATCAGGCTGCCAGTACCAGTCAGATCTTGAAGTCTCTATTTACCTAGCTGTACCTCTATATTCCTTGGTGTGTCTTAAAAAAGATCTTTGGACTCTGCATTTTTGGGCAACCACAGCTCTTCATGTATGAACGAGCATGTTTCTATAACTTCATAACCGTTTCATTTGCTTAGATGGGAACTTCTTTACATTTTTGCAATTTCTTAATATTTTCATACTATGTTAGTCCAGAAGTACCAGGACACCTTTTTGCAAATTTTTATTTATTTGTAATTAATTTTAAAAAGAGTAGAGAGAAAAAAACCCCACAAAATCTGTGTCCCATTTTTATCCTTTACAGCTGGCCCAATAAAACATTTAAAAATTATATAATGATTGTAATGGCGAAGTATATTTTACTTGTGATTTTCAATCACCATGGTAAATTTCCTGCTCCAGCCCCCACTAAACTCCACAATGATGTTGACATTAGCCTCAGTAAAGTCACAATTTGATCCTCTAGAAGCTCACAAGTGTTTCCAAGCAGAAGGTATGAAGAAATACGGGCAGGTTTGTGCATGTTTGTGAGAGCAACAGAGAGGCCACACCTCTATCTTGTATTCTAAAACTATGTACTCAAGTAGCTTCTTCAAATAACATGAGAGTTTGGCTGAAAGGGACTTTGTTGACTGCTGAAGACTTAACAAAATGAACTCTTCAAAATGTG
The DNA here is from genome assembly GCA_013398955.1 of Callaeas wilsoni. NCBI lineage: Eukaryota > Metazoa > Chordata > Aves > Passeriformes > Callaeidae > Callaeas > Callaeas wilsoni. Next base: position 55,170 of record VWPU01005215.1, on the reverse strand, counting down.
CAGCTGTACTGGACCGTTGCAACTGAACTTATTTTCTGAAAAAAGCCACTTTCAGCTAGCCGTTAATGGAAAAAAATATACGTGATTACAATGAATCCCTCTGAAGGAGATCTGAGTATCTTCAGAGGCATGAACATTTGCAACATGATACTGACTAAGCTACTACAGCAAAACACTGGCTGGCTTCATCATGGAGACTCAGCTCTTCTTCTCAGTAAATGACCTACAGTGGTGTGGGACAGTTTTCTGATTTTTATTTGCTCTTTCTTATCTTCTCAAATGGTGCAAGGCACAGGTTAGATCAGAAAGCAAGCAGAGCATTCAGTAGGAGAGAACAACATTGTTTAAAAATGTTTAAAAACCACGGCACCATGAAGCTAGCAGGCTTTACTGAGACGGGATTTTTATTTCTTTTTTTATTATTATTTTCACTGTGCAAGCAAGAGCATTCTTGTTAGAAGGCGAAATTAGTTAACAGAGCGAGATCATACAGCATAGTAGGGGAGCCCTGCTGTTGCTTGCAGAAAGAACGTCAGAACTGAAAGGAGGAGGTATTAAATGCTATTCCCTGCTGCTTGCTCTCTAAAGGCAGCGGCAGCTCTCCCCTGGAGGCCTGCTAGCTGCAATCAAAGTTTGCCCTAAGAGACCTTCTCCACCACAAAGCCATAAGCACCAGCAACACAGCAGACTAGAAAGCTCTTATTAAATTTTAGCACGGTCCTGGAAGCCTTACGTGAAGGAGGATCCTCAGTGCTGCTATTTCCAAGAGAGGCTCTACAGGGTTTCACAGGATCACAGGGCAATGGAGGTGGGAAGGGACCCCTGGAGGTTATTTGGTCCAGCCCCCTGCTCAAGCAGGGCCACCCAGAGCTGGAGGCCCAGAGCCGTGCCCAGGTGGCTTTTGAATGTCTCCTAGGGGGACGGACAGCTCACCGGGCAACCTGTGCCCGTGCTGTGTCACCCTCACAGAGGCAGGGATTCCCGGTGTTTGGGGAGTGTCCGCTGTGTCTCCGTGCGGGCCCACGGCCCCTGGTGTCCCTGGGCACGCCTGGAAGGGCTCTGCTCCCGGCTCCGCGCCGCCCGCTGCCCTCCCGCTGCCCGGGGAGCCGCGGTACCTCGCAGGCCGAGGGAGGCAGGGGAGGGGGCAAAGAGGGAAGGAAGGAGGGAGGGAGGGAGCCCGCCGAGGTGCCGCGGCCCCGGCCCCACACAGCAGCGTCCGCGGATCCGCCCGTGCCCGCGGCTGCCCGGGGAGGAGCGCCGTGCCCTGCCCCGGCCGTGCCCGCCCGCGACTCGCTGCCCCGCGGTCATCCACACCCTCCCATCCGTCCGTCCGTCCGTCCGTCCGTCCATCCATCCATCCATCCATCCATCCACCCATCCACCCATCCGCCCATCCACCCATCCACCCATCCACCCTCCCTTCGCCTCCCCTTCCCCTCGGGGCCCTTCCCGAGGGCTCTCCCCCCCCGCAACAGCAGCGGCGTTGGCGGGGGCTCCCCAGAGCCGCTCCAGGCGCTGCTATTTATAGCTCCGCCGCGCTATTTTTAGAGGCGAGCGCGGGTCTGGCTCGGCAGCAGAGGCTGGCGGAGCGTGTGAGGCTGGGAGCGGCGCGGCCCCGCAGCGCTCGCACACGGGCGGCCGAGGGATGGATGGAGCGGTCCGCTTGGCACGTTAAACATTTGGGGCTCCAACGCGCGGATCGGCCCCTCAGGCCGGCCTGGGCAGGGCCAGAGGGGCACCTGCTCCAAAAGTCTGAGGTGCGAGCAAGGCCGAAGTGACCAGAAGTGCAATATTGACCGTCAGCAGGCCCTGTGAGGGATGTGCCTTAGTTCCTTTCTGAAGCAGGCATCTCTTTGAAGGTGTCACAAAAAAACCAAGGTCTGAAAGCAGGAATGCTCCCCACACATCTGATGTTCAGAAGTGATCAGAAGTGCAATATTGACGGTCAGCAGGCCCTGTGAGGGCTGTGCCTTAGTTCCTTTCCGAACCAGGCATCTCTCTGAAGGTGTCACAAAAAAACCAAGGTCTGAAAGCAGGAATGCTCCCCACACATCTGATGTTCAGAGCGATGTTAATGATGTAAAAAGCTATTGATTGAGATGAACACTTGAAGCGTAAGTATCAGTCATAAATGTGCTTAGTTTTCAATATTCAGTCTTTAGAGCTATCTTAGAAACAGGCATTATTGTGGGAGATCATTAGCTTTTTTGAGAGCGTGCACTCACCCTGAAGGGTATGTCCTCTCTTTCCTTGGTACGTTAAATTCACATTAAACTTACGGGGAGCCACGTGTGTGTAATGAACCAGCGTATAGCCCAGGGCACGCACACTCTATCACCGGCCTCCATTGTCTGCATTAAGTGACCAGAGGATAAATTAGGCCTCATGTGAGCACTATCCTGATATTTCCTGCAGGTTTTAAAAAATGTGTTTATCCAGAACTCTGTGTTCACTCCCTGTCAGATCATGCAGCTCCCAAAGAAGCTGTTGAGAAGCTGTGTGACAGTGCAGAGCTGGAATTGAAGAAACCTCAGTGGAAGAATACAGGTCATAGGATCAGGCAAAAAGGTTACACCAAAGGAAAGCATAAGTGCATGTAAATTTGAAGCAAATTCTTCATGGGATTGTTAGCAAAGATAAAATCTAGCATTTTCAGAGCCCTGATAGTGTTTTAGCACTTCACCTGAAGGAGTATTTTAGTTCACTGGCAGTTATAGTACACTCTTACTTATTGTGCCCGAGCCACTGCAGAGGAACAGCTTGGTTTTAGCCAGGGGGTTTCGCCCACTCTAAGAGTTGAGGAAGGGTGCTCTGAGTAGAACACGCTGATCATTGGTGCTCCTTGTGGATACCTAAAGAGGCTTAAGCATCAATATCTTGCTCCAGAAAAGAGTGTAAGTTGTAGTACACAAGTTGTTGCAGTGCCTTGCCATTTTTTGTGTAGAGTCACCTGCTGTTCCAGAGTCAACCTAGAAGTCCTATCTCTGAAGGCCATCTTCAGCCCAAGTGGCATAGAGGGCAAGAATGGATCTAGAATGAAGCAGTAATTGTACAGGAGGGAGGTTAAATTTCCAGCTTCAGAGAATTGTTCAATGTTTTCAGTCACTTCAAAAAATATGCCTGTGTGGCAAGTGGAAGACTCTCTACCTAAAAGTCTCCAGATTAATTAAATCAGGCAGCTAAACATTTCTGTCTTCTAACTTCTTGTCTTCTAGCAGACCACTACAAGTGACAAATGTTCTGAAGAGCAATCTATGTTTTAAATTTCAGCTAGGCAGTTAATTTGCATAGAAATAACTGAGTAGTCCTTTAATTATCCCATAGTTCTGTTGAAGATAGACAAGGACTATAGCTCATGCTCTCTCAGTTATGTTGGTGTAACAAGAATAACAAGTAGCTAAAAAAAAAGCATTTTTGTTATTGAAGTCAGGACACGCATGTCCGAATTCACGCAGGGAACAGATGTCATAAGTAAGAAGATACCATTTATCCACAGTCACTGTTTGAGGTTGAACCAAGAGAAAGTTGCATAGATCACACGCCTGCAATCAAGAAAAGTTTCTCTTAATGTGCTGTTTCTTTTACAACCAAGACAAGGCTTTTACATCCTTTTAACACCTAGTTTTCTCCCATCAGTCATTGTTTTGATTAAAGAGGAGAATAACCAAAACGAACATCTTATGTAGAAGATATAGAGCTATTTTGAAGAGCTTCCTTTACAAACGCTCCTCTTGGGACCCTGTCTCTCTCTTAGAGTGGATCTCTAGTCTGAACTATCCTTCTCTGTGAACAGGTAAGTTTGTATGCTTTTATTGCCTTTTCATCTAGGGCAGGTTTGTGACTTGTATTTAATTAGCATATCTTATGCTGGCACTCTTGAAAATGAAAAAAAAGGTTTGTTGAGAGCAAACTATTAAAGAAATTCAGAATGCTGAGGAATAAGCAAGAGAGACAGATCATCAAACAGCAAATTGTTGTTTATCCTCATAGAGACAAAATAAGCTGTCTGATGTTCTTTCTTCCTTTTCTTTAATTAGACTTAGCAGCTTCTCTTCATGCTGACCATTATAGAGTTTTGCTTACAGCCTTACTTTTGTTAAACTCAGTAATAAGATTTTTTTGAAGACCCAATTTTTCAAGAATAAGACAACCTTAATCTTACTGTATATAACTTCCGATTTGATATGTTTTTCGACAGTGTTTGTCTCATCCCTAAAGAAAGAAATACAACTCTTTCAAAGTGATTTGGTCAGATTATACTCAGTGTTTGGATTTGCAAATGTTCAAGATTAAGCAACATTTTAATTTCAATTCACAAGTGGGAATAAGAAGCTTTGGACTTTAAACTGGATTATTGTGACGTTCCAGTTATGTTGTTATTTTCACTTTTTCTGTTACAATTTGGTCAGGAGACAACACAAAAAGAAGTAATGATAAATATTGGTCTGGTTCTATAACCTTTTATCTGAGTGAGTAGTAGCACTGAGACTGGAGGGACTGCTACTCCTACAGGTAGAACAGTGATGGGAACATTTTGTTTCTTAAAAGCTTAATTCATCAGTAAAACACAAGGAAGCTGTATAAAATTTCAGTGTTGCTGGACTTTTCAAGAGGCACAGCAACTAAACAAACAGTTGAATGATCCAGCAGCAGCAGGAGACCTGCTAATGCAAATACTTAGTGGTGTGACTCATAAAAAACAAGCTGAAAGAAAACATTAACCAGCTTGCCCTTTCTTCCTCCCTCCTTCCCTCCCTCCTTCTCTCCTATCTGCTTTCCTCTCCCCCCATCCTCTATCTTAAAAGCACAAGCAGATCAACACCACAGAATTTTTCCCTACTTGCATGTGATATATCCAAAAGAATTGGTAAGGAAGGCAAAAGTGTGATGTCATTCCCTTTTAAACTGTAAACCAATCTATGTCAGTCTCCCTCTTGCTGAATCCTCAAAAGAGGTCTAAAGAGCTTTTCTATCCGTCTTACTACATTTGTTAGTCACCGTCTTGGTGTATAGGGCTAATCCAAACACGGAGAACAATACTGGAGTAAAAAAACCATCAAGTCTAAGGCTTCAAATGTAGCGGTGCTGCAAAAACTCCTTAGAGGCTTTAGAACCTAATTTCCAAAGCCATAACTACCAGACATAACTGTATAATCCCAACCTTCAGCAATCTTTATCCATCTATGGGATTTTCATATGAATTAATATTATCCTTTGGTTCTCTGCTTTCTTTCTCTCTGTGTTTCTTTCAGTGGATACTGTTAAAAGCTAGGTGCACTGTGATGTGTTTGGAGTTTTCTCTGCAGTTGTCTGTGCCTTTATTATTCTAAATTTTCTTTCCAGGAAGCTGCAGTCACATGAGTTTAACCAACATACCTCTCACATTGCGAAGCGGTCGCATTAGCAAAGGGTTATGTTTGAGTCAATGTGAGATTCAAATTATTAGAATTGAAAAGTATTTATTGGTTGTGGTTGCCATATACAGTCATGAGTCAGGGAGGAGACCATTCTCTTAAGGGGCTCCCTAAAGCACAGGTTTTACTTCTTTGGAGAAATAACCAACTGTCAATGCTTACACTACCCTGTGAACATCAGTGGAGATTGCACATATTGCAACTCCAAGCACACCATAAAGACTGCAGAATTAAGATGCTGCTGAGATTATTCCAGCATCTTCTTTTTTTATATGGAATGTAAAAATCTGCATTCTCACTCATCACCAAGCTAAACTGATGGGTACTTAGAAATGTACTTACATCTGCTCATTTTTCTCCAGACTACATCTCAATGGCACAGTTAGAAGTTACTCTTGTTTTTGCTGAAATTTAAAAAGTAAAATCTATCCTTACTGTTTCTCATCTAATATATAAATAGCCTGATTTTTTTCTTGGAAACTTTAATTCTCGCTGAAATAAACTGGTAGAGGAACAAGTTTCTAAAATACATGTTTCCAACCACTGGGAGGAAGTCTATCTTACTAATATATTTATCATTAATCTGCTGTAATGATCCAGAAACTCAAACCAGCAGGAAGGATAAAAATATAGAGGCAAGCCTTAAATAACTTATTGACAGAGAAGATTTAGAAGTAAATTTAACCTCAGTCTCAGCTACAGTGACCACTTGCCACTCTGGTTTTGCATGGCATTTTATTCCGTGCTTTTTACTGGTTCATCACACATCTGTAGAGCAGACACTGTGCCTTGAGCCTTCAGAGGAAACTACACAGCTGAACGCAAGACCCTAAGAGAAGGCAGGATTTGGGAGCTGGTACAAGAAGTCTGTCCTCTAAACCTCTTTGAGAGTACTCCATCAGTACCTTCAACTCATGATATGGACTTTGTCGGCAGGGCTGGGAAATTCTACAGGTCCTGAACTCATGGAGCTAATTAGGCATTACATTGATGAAGTAACTCAGCATGGAGGAACCCATCCACCAGCCATATGGAGCTCTGCAGGAATTTTGTGTCTGGAGTGATACTTGAGATAGAAATGTTCAGTCTGATAAAGGAGAGTATCTTTAGGCCGTGTGTCAAGTCAGGCTTGGAGTGGAGGATTTAACATCTTCACCTGAGACTCTGCTGAGTATTGCTTTTCTTTGTTCACTGCAGAAGATGCATCTGCACAGTGAAAGGAAGGATGAACACAGATTCAGTCTATTTTAGAAAAAAGCAAGATCAAATATAGGTTTGCAGACTGAGCTTCATTTTTCCAAAATAAAACTCATGATCCAGTGAATCCAAGCCCTTCATATTCAAAGGAAAAACAAGCAACATAAATCCTGATGGACATGTTTGAGATTTAATTTATGGTATTAGTAAGAATTCAAATTATTACTATCATTGTTAGTAATGCAATTATTTCATTAGCAAGTTTAAAAATAATTAGATGAATCTGTTTTATAATATTTTCAACAGATCTCAATCTGGATGTAGATGGATGATCCTTGTTGAAGAGATATCTGCTGAAATACTTAATTTTTGTTACAAGGGCACATTCCATGGCATTGCCATGTCATGTGTTACCTTGGCTGTAATATTATATTGCCTAAATCACTACGAAAGCACAGTTCAATGCATTGTGCAAGAGACCTGGTGACTGCTTCCCAGCAATGATGAGAATGAGTTATGAGCCTCTCTGCTTCTTCCTAAAATAACAGGGAATGAATTTCATGTGGGCAAACACTTGACTCATTCTTCTTGGAACTGATAGCTTACCACACAGGACTTGGAGGCTGCTCAGTGAACCAGTCCACGGTTCACAGGAAGAAGAAGCCTCCAGAGGAGCTCAGACACTCAAAGAATAGCATTCTTGGCCAAAAATAACTCTGAGCACTGAAAACAAATTGAAAAAAAGTGTTGGTGTACTTGTAAATCTGTTGCAGCAACATGTACCTCCAGTCATATCTGAGAGATGAATGGTACATCCATCTTTGTCTCTTCGCTCTTCTGCTTCCAACCAAAGCTTCTTCTCAACCAAACCAGCACTACATAGGATACACATAGGCTTGTGACCATGAGTCACAGGATCTATGTCAGCTGCTGCTGGTGAGGACCCTGGTGCAAGATGTGAAGGTAAGAACGGCTGCCTTGGGGCAATTGCAATGATGCAGTGATATCTGCATAGGGGCTAAGAAAAGCAGGAGGGCTGAGGACAGGCTGGAACTGTGGCAATGGCAATGTGAGAGAGGGACAGTCCCACAGAGGATGCTGTACAAGCAGGATGGGTAGGCATCATCCTTGGAGTGTCCTGAATGAATGTGCAAAGGATGTGAAGCACCACGTTGTGTTGGGGGTTTCAGCAGTGTTTCATATGGATGTGTGTGAACGTGGGTGTGGGGGTGAGATGGATCCAGAATAGCAGAATCAATACATCTCTGCTATCTGTTCACACCTGCTGGTGAACTGGAGGTCACCTTTCCTCCTGTATCCTCCACAGATGCTGTCTGGCTTGCTCTTGGGTCTGTAGCAGACTGTGAGGAATGGCATGGCCAAGTTTTTGAGTCTATGTGTTTTGCCTTGACTGACAGACTTCTGCAGACACTCTGGCACAAAGTAGAAAATGGCTCACTGACAGCAGAAGGAATATGCCCTTCTTGGAGATGTGAATTCTTCCTTGGATGAAGGACCTGCTGTGTACTGCCAGCCAGCATTCTTGCTGAATGTTAAGTTTCCAAATTAAAAAAATGATTTAACTGTACACAAGGCAATATGTACTATGAAATGCTGCAGTGCCATTAATCTTTATGGACCATTGTGTAGATAGAGACCCAAACCTACCTACATATCTTCTTTCTTTCATTTCTGTTCCCTTCCCTAGTCCCTGTGCAACCACTCCTTCACATCAGTGATAAAAACATTCATTCCTTGATCACAAGCTTAAATAGGGGCATAAAGAGAGTGATCAGCCTGACAAGAGCAAGGGAAAGGGTGTGGAAATGTTTGGTGATAGTAGGATGGAGAAGAATTGATCATTCCTCATAGTGTGATCGCTCCTCATTCCCTTGCTTCTGAAAAGATATGATTCCAGCACCCATACCAGGGAAAGTATAATCTTTGCTATCCCTGGGAAAATTTCAGGTATGCCTGCTCCAAGAAGTATACTTAACATCCTTGTTTGTAGCTGACAAATCAGCCTTCATTCCAGAAATGGCACGAGTCTCCAAGGAAAGAATAACTTTTCTCTTCCAGAGTGCTCGTGTCCTGAGGCTGATCTCTGTAAACTGTCTGCAACTGAGGTTTCTCTGCACTGGGAAATTATATCCATTTTGGAACAGGAATGCAGGAAATCAATGTGGTAACAAATGCTGTGCTAAATACAACCATCTATATTTGGAGTTGGACTCTCCTTTGTGCTAAATCCTGCTTACCTACACAGGAAGCTGTAAAAGGATCTTGAAGTGGATAAAATTATTAGAATCAGAGGCTTTAAACAATACATAGAATACACCAATTTGAAAGACATGTTTCAGTACGACTTACTGGTGTAAAGAGAGCATAAAACAAGTAATTTAAAGGAGGCTTATCATTGTCTAAATTGGTCATAACAGCTTCATGCTGAAGTTGAGTTTGTACTTGATGACAGAGGTAAGTAAAATAAAAAACCCTGTGAGCATCTTTATAGACTCAGTGAGGATCATGTTTTTATTTTAGTATGCTAGAAGACATATTATTAACATGGTTATGTTCTCCTGAAGACACACATGTCAAAAAAACGTAGGAAGCATCCAACACCATTTGCCCATTCTTGCAGAGGGTCAGAAGGTGCCATTTAAAAATGGCAGGCCCAGATTGACATGAAAATTCCATTTGTTAAATTTCTTTTAGGACCAGATTGTCTCTGTTCTATCCAGTTGCTGGTTTTATTAGGACCTATGCATCACTAGGAGTGCTTCCTGTTATGATGTTATTTTTGAGCAAAGATAGGTTTTATTCTCCTTCTCTGAGAACTGGCATATGTAAGTACATGTAATGGGTTTGAACAAATCATAGTAAGACTGGAAACGTTAGACAGTAGCTACTTAATCCTGCAGTTATTTTATTAATTTTTTCTTTGTTACTTAGGTAGTAAAAGTAATTGAAATGTTAATCTAGAATATTTACTGGGGCATTATGTCTACTCTATATTCAATTCATATTGCAATGCTGTGGGTTAAAGACAGGTTTGCTATTAAAAAAATATAAAATTTTTGGATCTCTGCAGTTTTGACTTAAGGAATTGAGCTGCATTAATTATACTTGTTTTCTGCCCACAGGGTGTAAAGCGATGATCAAACAGTTGGCAAGCTTTATATGACTTTGATATTGTTGTATCCTAACAACAATAGATCTGCAAAAGCAGGAATTTCTCCAGAAGTTAGCCTATAGGGTAACTATTTTTGCAGGCAGTGTAGTGCAGGTGTAAAAAAGGGTGTGACCTTGGGGAGTTCTATACTTGGTACTTTCGGATTCAGATCATGGGTTCTTTTTGTTGAGCTTGGACAGAGTGACATGAAATATTTTTAAAATTAAGGGATATACATAGTACAAGGTGGAAGATGCTGGTGTTATTTTAAGTCTGTTTTCATGCAGCATAAAAAGTGACACAGTGTTTTGGATATTGTCCTGAGAAGAAAAGCCAAGAAATTCTGTTTTTAAATCCTAATACTGACATTTACTCAGAGCCAGAAAGAATGAGGCAGCTCCTGAGGCACAGTTACCCCACTTTTGCTAGAGGATTGCGACTTCCGCTGTAGTTACTGTATTTTCAAAATGTAGAAACCAATCTTATATTATGAAGGTTAACCAGATCGTGTATGACAAATTGCTTTGAAGATTGAGTATTGAAGAAATTACATACTTTTAAATAGGGCTCAGTATTTAATAAGCTATCACATAACTGGCTCCTGTTCCCTCTCTCTTGCAACAATTTTGCAATTTGTTTTAATGACAGTATGATGACCTCCAGAGTTTCTACAATTTTTGTCCACATTTTATTTGAAGACTGCAACGCCTGTTCTAAATGACTCTTTGTGTTGTCTCCAGTTCCAGATCCACGTAGCACTTTTAGTCCTGTGATGATTCAGGAGACAAAACAGCTACTTAAGCCGTAAGATCTTTTAGCATTTTAGATATTTTATCATGTATCCGAATTCCAGCATTATGTCGGATGCACATTTTGTCTACTTTCATTGCTCATTATCCACTATTCAAAAAGAAAGCCAGTGGTTCCATCAGCTAAATACTCCAGTATATAGATGTGATCAAAGTGAAATCATGACAAATAAACAGCATAAGAAAAGTATAATTGTACAATTGCAGGCAGAAGAATCAAGCGTGTGCCCACTTACTGTATTTGGACTGGAGAGAACTATTGTTTTGTAAAAATAATTTCCTGGCTATGGGAAAATAAACCTTAAATTTCTGTCACATCTCTTAATCTGAAGATTCAGGGGAATTTAAATCTGCATGTGAAATTTGTAGTTAAGACCCAGTTCTGGGGAAAGTAGAAGTGTTGATGAAGAAAGTCATGGTAAAATGATGACAGATGAATCTGCGAGATAAATGGTGTGATAAATCTGTGAGGGTCTGCCAAAAGAGATGATTTCTGTTTATGCTGTTCTTGTACTCTGTTCTGTGTGCATACTTGTGTCAGTTTTCCAAGACAGGTGCTCAGGTGCTGAGCTGACTGTCTCATTATTCTGGGCGGAAGTGGAAATTTTTGGAAGTTGCACCAGTTCCCCTCTGCATATGGGAATAGGCAATGCTGTATGGCACTCTTCCACATCCTTGACCTGATAGCTTCACTTCAGGAGTGAGAGACAGCAGTGGTGACCTCAGGTCCTCGTAGCCTCAGCTGGTGCTGAGCCCCTGGCTTTGTGCCATTGGCATTTTGGATGATTTGTAGCCCTTGCTCACTCTTGTCTATTCCCCACCTCATTCCAAACAGCATGGTTGGATTCTGGTTTTGCACTCCTGCACAAGAGCTTCTCTCACACCTCAGGTGTTGGGAGAATGAAGGGAGAACATAGTCCAGGTTTCTCCATGTGTCAGAGCCCCACACAACAGGTAGGCAGGACATTGTGTGACTGTGCCCCTGCTGATGGACAGAGGGCTGTGCAGGATGTGTGTCTCTTCCCAGTGCAGACATCCAGATACATTTTAGTGGGAATTCCTCACCGTTGCTGCAGAAACTTGTAGGGCCACAGCAGTCCTTAAAGTTCAGGGTTGTTCAAACCTCTAGAACAGTACAACCTCTTTGGTCTGTACTAAGTAAATTGTGTTGAATTTAGAATCTGTTGTTGACTTCCAGTTAAATCAACAAATATGAATGAGAAACAATTAAATACATTGCTTGCTAACTGCACAGAAGATGTATGTGTTCTATTACATCTCATTCTGTTATTTTTGTCTTTTGGTTAATAAATATAATAAACATGCCCAACCTAAATACATTACTGCAGGATGTTAATATACTGAGGATACTGAATATAATAGTTGTCCTGGAGAAATCGTCCAACAGAACAAATAAAAAAATACACAAACAATTTTATATGATTTGATGTGATTATTCTGTCTTAAATTTCTAAGGACCATAATTATCACTCTAATTTCTTTCTCAGAAGTCGTAAATAGCAAGATAGAGGAACAAAGGATAACCACCAGAGTCAAAAACCAGTAACAGACTTAGACCATCTACAGTGAATTTCGCTCTAGTTTATTTTAAACTGTTGATTGTGCAGCATATGCATAGCGAAGGGACTCTTTCCTAAGAGATGTGAAGATAGTAATGAGTAACATATTTGTGCTTTATAAAGGTATATGTTCATGAACATAATTAATCTGACCTTGGTCAAGCTTTGGTTATCTGACAGAAGACTTCTCATCTTTTATGAAAAATGTATTTTCTGAGAAATAAATAATTTACATCAAAGCAAGCCAGCTATGTTTTTCAGTAAAACAAACAAAATTCTCAAATTCAGAGCTTTCAAGCACACAAGAATGTTGAACTAATCACTCAGTATTATTTTGTGTTCTTTTGTAAAGGTTTCAACACTGCAATTTAAATCAGCAGGCTATCTGTTCAACATGATTTTCAGAGAGATTCCAACTGAGCCCTGATCTGTAAAAGTATATACTCTAAAAAGGTCCTCATTTTTGTAGCGTAAGTGCTCAAGAATCGAATGAAAGAGTGAAATCAAGGTGTGTGTGAAGGCCTATTTTTAGTTTTGCATTTTCCATAGCCAGGTGGGTTACAAATAGGATGTGTGAACTCTGGAGTAAGAATTGAAATGCAGACCACAACCATGTGTTTATTGAAATAGCACATGGTTAAAAAGATACTGATGCTTTTACTTCTGCATGAACAGTGCTCCATGGATTTCTTCAGTAAATGAAAAAACCCAGCAAATTGATGCTTTGAGCATTCAGAGCCTTCACACATCCTTGCAAGACCAGTGCAAGAAATCCACTTACTCTTTCTGTCATGTTTCTGTTATCAATCATGTAATTCATATCAAAGGAGTTGAATCAGAGCCTCTTATACATATACATAGAGCAGATAGCTCTGAAACCAGCTGCCTTGAAATATAAAGTTGTTCTTTGCAGGGAACAGATCTAGTCTTGTCTGTGTTGAATACATTCCCATTTAAAAAGTATTTCCTGAGTTTTCCAGAGGTTTTCCTTAAACTTGACAAGCTTGGTTGGTTTTGGGATTTTAGGCTGTCATTGTGTTCCATTTCCAAAATATGACTGAAAGAGGCCTGTGCTTTAAGCTCCATGTGACTGCTGGATTTTTATGTTCCAAACACCCACCATCCCAACTGCAATATATCTAAAATACGATCTATAGCTTCCTGTAAATTTACATAGAAGTTCACAAATATTAGTCATTTTGAGGAATGACACTTATTTTAATACCAACAACCGTTATGTGCCAAATAACTTTGTGTCTCCTTACCCATGCACTTGTATTGGTAAAAATTATTTGTACCACACAGAATTGCAGAGCAGTGTAGATGAGTCCTTGTATGGCCTTATATCACTCTAAGTTTACTGCTTGAAGGCTGTGCATCAAAGCATTTTGTGCATCATTAGCTTGTTCCTTGCCAGATGACGTGGTACCCACACAAATATTACCATCTGGTAACTTCTGCTTAAAGCAGCTGTTGTCAGAATATTCCAGAATTTTAATCAGTCTCTAGATTTCTAAATGCCCAAGTCAAGATACCTTTGATTTCACTGCAGACAGAAGAGCTTCTTGGATGACAGGGCTGCACTACAGTGCGCTGATCTCCACCTTGAGCTGTGTCATGCACAAAAGGGCCACGTTCCAGATATGTCCTTAGATGACTATTGACTTGCTCTAGGATAACTTCCTGTGGGAGCATCTTCCAGGTCATACCGAAGGAACTAAGGAGTACAGAATGCAAGAGAACAAGAGTTGTCCACTAAATTGTGATGGTTTAAAAGTTGCTTTGGCTCTTGAGTTTTAAGGCAGGATGCAATGGAAAGGGTGCTGTTTATTTTGGTGTGATGCTTCTTAATGACTGTGCATTGATAAAAACAGCTACTTTTAGGTTTTGGGATATTTGGGTCAGATAAAAATAAAACACTGAAACATCCTAGGCTAAAAAGGAAAGGAATCTATACAGCTTTGCAAATGGGAAAATCGTAAAGAACAAATATTCAATGTGGGTTTTTTTCACAGGGTTTTATCTATAATTTCAGAAGGGCACAGTAGTGGGAAGATATTGATCAAAAAACTAGCAAGATTAGGTCTTGCATTGCTGGCATACAACAGTTATGAAAACTTATCCTCCATTTCCTTGAGTCACCGTAAAGTTTACATTTTAAGACATAGGAATTACTTGTAGACATTTCTGTGTGACATAGTAGCAAGGAATAGTATTGATTTAGCTACAGACACTGAATTTAATTATTTCTTTGCCAACACAAACATGGACTTTTGTCTAGCTAATTCAGTAACTTTTTTTCTAATCGGTGGACTTTTGTCATTGATGCAGCATGTAATTAGTATGACCCATAGTTGTAACTACAGAAAACAACTATGTGTTGCTGAAAATTATGATTCCTTCTAGGAATTTTTGGAGGAGAGAAGACTGGGAGAATTATCACTATAAGAGTGGGTAAAATGTAGCCCTCTACAGAAGAATTCCATTGCGATGGGATTTCTATGAAACAGCAGAATGTAGGTAAAAAATCACTGGGTACTTTCTTTAAAATTTTAACACAAAAGAGTTCAAATATAAATTCTCCATCATCTGATTTTACTAGTTACCAAGACAAACAAACAAACAAAACCCTATCCCTCCTCCATAATTCTTAATGATTCTTAAGAATTAAATTAATACTTCTTAATTTGTAGTATTTTTTTCCCCTGAACCTTAAAAGTTTGTATGCTGTTGTTTTTCACATCTCCTTCTTATACTGGCCAAAATTTGTATTCATATTTGCCATTCAGCCCTTAAAACAAACACCATCTGCAAAGACTGGGCTACTCTCCTAGAAAGTGCAGATACTAATATTCCTAGGGAATGCTCTTTGGGAGTGTTTCTCAGTGTAGACACTGGTGTATACAGATATTACAAAGAGAGAGAAGTGTTTTACTGTGGTTCTTGTGTTGGGCAGAACCTCAAAGCTCTCCTTTCCTGCTGAATTCTTATGGTTAAATTTTTTCCACATTTGTGGCAGCTGAAGTTATGTGGGACTGATATCTGTCTGTCACATGGAGTCTGGGAAAAGGTGGAGTACTTGCCTCAGCAAGGCCACAGAGTTGCAGAAAGTTCATTGCTGGTGTCTTCTGCTATTGGAACTGCATTTTTTCTGCTCCTTGTAGTGAACTCCCTGCTCAGTTCTGGCAGAGTGGCTGGATACCCTTTCGCTCAACACTGCCACTTCTCCCCAGGAGATTAAGGGACTGGATCTTACTCCTAGTTTTTCAGAGTTATTGTCACTGGTTTGGTTCATGTCAGAACACAAGTCAGGAGTGAGCCACATCTGTCCTATATTAAATGGCTACACAGAAATAGCACAGGAGGTTAATTTGGATGAATATGCTGAAACAGAGTATATATGAGGACATATACTTTCTGCATTCCACTCACTCATGTTTAATGCATATTCTTTATTTTGTATGCATATCAGTCCAGGGAAGAGAGTGGGTTTCTGCAAAGCACTTTGTTTTTCCTTTTTTCTGGCTTCTCTGAAGGCAGAGACACGCTTGAGGCACCCACACTCTTTTATGTATATCTACTGCTGTTCATCAATCAGAGCGCCACACTCAGATCATCAAGGCACTTTGCAACCTTTGTCATGTGCAGTTGCTGGTGTATTTTTTCCTCTTCCAGTACCTAATTGCTCGGTCCCTATTTTATAATAGATTTAATAAGATATTTTTCTCAACCATTCAAGTGCTCTGGTTAAAGTACGATTATAGCAATTATATTAAGGAAAGTTACGAGCTGAAAAAATGCACAAAGCCTTATTTTGAAATGAGGTAATATTAGCAACAAAAATGACATGAAGCTTGGAATTTGACCAAGACAGAACAGATTAAAGAAGACTAGTTTTTGTACCATGATATTTTTTGAAAATCACAGAAGTGTTGAAAGAACTGGGAGTATCATATCACAACAATGCTGATTTGGAAAAGACAAAGGAATTAGATTGTTTTTTTCTCACGCTTGAGTAGATCAAGAGTGATTCCATTCAAGCAAATGTAATTCTGACAATAGAAAACCAAATGAAATAGGAGGAGAACTGACAGAGAATCCTTTGAAAGCATTATGCACAAGTCAAGTCTGACATTTTCTAATTTCTCTCTTGAAAAAAATCAAAACAAAAATGACTCCTGCTTGTTTAATTCTGTGCCCTAAACAACACAGGAAAGTGTGTGGATGCCAAATGTCATTTCAGCATGAATTATATATATGCATGCACTTTACTGGTACAGAAATCATGGCACTTTTTAGGGCATTCTGCTACCTCTTACTGCTCCAGTTTGACAGATTAAACTTCAGAATAAATAGTCATCAGGAAAAAGGGAGCCTGCAAAGTCATGGCATTTCATCAGTACTTGGCTTCCCTTAACAAAACTCTCCATAGGCAGAACACGAACAACAAGCTGTACCTCCTGAGAACCATCTGATATGATTGAATTTCTGCTTGGTACACTAGCAGTGGTCTGCCTCATACATTAGGAAGAGACCATGAGAGCAGTCTGATTTTATCAAGCCTGCTTGTGCAGCACTCATATTTCTATGAATTTGAGAGGGCATAGGGACACGTGCCTTTCTGAATCGTTTGAGCTCATTGACTGATCAGGTCAGATATCTTGCTTCCTACAATGGCCATGACCTAATACTTCACACTTGCAAATGGCAACTACTCAGATGTTGCCAGCTTAAAGACAGAAAGTAACTTCTGTCTGCTCCTGTCACAGCTTCAAGAATTTAAACAAACAATCTATATTCCTTAATCAATAGTTAACATTGTTTTAAAGCCTCTCCAAATAGTGCCCGAATTTACATACTTCTGTTATTACAGCAAAATAAGGTTATAGAGGAGTCTCTTTTTGTAAAGCAAAGAGGCATCTATTGTCTTTGTACTGCAAGTTAGAAAAATGTAAGTCCTCTTCTCCCCCTCTCTTATATAAGCATGATAATAAGATCTTAACTGAGTGTATCTCAAAAATGAGAGAAGGAGAATCTGCAGCTTGCTCTGCAACACTAGTGATGGAACTATTTCTGGTACTAAATTTTGTTCAGTTGTAAATCTGTGTTGGCTTGAGCCCTCAGCCACCAGCTATGGATTTAATCAATGTTTGGAGCTGGATGAATAATTCAGTATGATCTATTCTCCTTCAGCTTGTGAAATCCATCTTCAGGTTTCATCTCTCTCATGCATTTTTCCAGATACTACCTGAATCCTTTCAAAGCTATTCCTGTCTCCCTTTAGGATACTGGTTCAAATAACATGAGCAGTCTCTCAAGTACTGCAAGGAGTTCTGCTTAAACAGCAACAAATAAAAAATGTTGTGCAACAGCAAACCTGCAAAATTAATCCCTGATGTTTTAGTTCCTGAGTTAAATGGGTATGTAGGTGATATTCTAGCAGGGGTGAAGTGAATGGCACCGTTCTCATGTACTTATAAAAGAGACTGGTTTTAGATTAGGTCCTAGTTCCTTCATGTGAAAATGAGAAATTTAGAGTTGTGAATGCAGTTTTAGAATGTATTTTCCACGTTTAGTTCTATGATATATCTCTTGTTTGTTTAAAGAAAGAGAATACAAAGATATCTGCAATTGTTGAATTGTAAATATTTGTATGAATGCTTATTCAAACTCTTTTATATCAGTTTTATGCAAAAAAGTTCAGGTTGGTATGATAAAAATATAGCGTTAAAGAGGTCAGATTAAGTTTGTTATTTTGAATAGCCTGGTGTAAAATAATAATAGATGATTCATTAGTCCTTCCAAAAGCATGGACTGCCTGTTTAGATGCAACGTAAACTTGGTGAGAAATGCTGAGGTTTAGGGGTGGGGACGATCATTTGCAAGCTTAGGATATCTTTGCTGGAGAAGCTGTTCTAGAACAGTCCTATCCCTGGACTAAATGACCACCCTGCCTCTGCTTATCTTTGTATTTTGGGCTTTCTTTTTCTGGTTCTTCCAGACCTCCACTGCATTATGTGTTTGAGTTAATGTACCTCATTTCTCTCATTCCCCATTAAACAGTAGAAGCCAAGGTACGGTACTCAATAAGACTTATTTCTAACAGCTAAGTAATGTTTCCTTCTTTTTTTTTCCCTGTTTCTATGTACCTTCCACCCAGAACCCACTCTTTTCAGTGAACACATTTATCTACTGAGATCAAGAAAACAAAATTATACGTTTTTAAAACAGTCAAGGTGTGACAGTTAATGGCGTTATGTTGAAATAGGCATAATGTGGTGATAGCATTGGCAGCAGATTGATGTGCTTAATTATTCATTTTCATGCTTTTAGGTGCTTGGATTTTTAATGTAATGCAATTGGTATCATTTTATCACACAGTTACATTTAGTACCTTCAGCTGGATTTAGGGATATGTGTGATGATTTGTTTTTTTCTTCTGGTAACTGGCAAGATTTGGATAAAATGCAGAAACAACATGTAAAATGACAGATTGGTGAGAAGAAAGGTCAGAGAGATATAATTTTCACATCATGGGGAAGATATAGGCTAAACAAGGTTGTCAAACTGTTTTTCTCTTGCTACTTGAGTTGTGACAGAGCTGCTGCAAAGATTTCCAGTAATGTGGGAAGGAACATTTATTTCTGTTGCAAAAGTTAATAGTTGAGGCTAAGGCTGGAATTGGGTTAACTGCTCCTGTCATGATTATAAGTGGTGGCAAGAAAATTGAATTTGGTTACTTACATTGCCCTGTCGACTTATTCCTCATCTTTCCCTGAGACAGTTGAAACCACCTTAGCTTATAAAGGATTTGGGATAGACAGAAAGTGTGAAAGCTTCTGCAGTTTTCCTGTCCCTGTCTTCAGCTTGCTTTTCCAAGTTGCTGCAGTCCATGTAGTAGAGATAGAGTCCTGTCCTGTATTCATCCTTGCCTGTTTTGCCTGTATTTTTTTCCCCGCCTAGTCTGATTGTTGCTGGCCTTGAAATGTAAATTTATTTGCCACAGGAATAGGAGTACATCTCTGTATTCACATAAGACTTTTTCTTGACTGTGGATCTAATGCCATAGGAGGAAGTAGGAACAGGATCCATTTTTGGTATGACTCCTCCCTCACCTGGTGAATTCGTGAAGAGTAAATTCCTTTCCTCAAGCACACCAGTTAGCAGCATCTCCCTGTATTGCTGTAGGAGGAAATGCATGTTTTCAACTATCTATTTATAGAACCCAAATATCGATAAGTTAATGGAAGAACAATACAGTTCACAGCAACTTTGAAGTCCCTTGTCCTTTGGAATAGTTTGGGTACAGATTTAAACAGATTCACTTTTTAGCAGTGATTCTCTATACTTTGTATAGAAATGGCTGGAAATATTTCTGTTTACTCCTTTTGCCTTTTGGGCAAAAGATTATGTTGTGTTTCAGATCATGACCTGAAAATATCTAATGGCCTCTGCTTAAGTGCAATGGAGAACATTTTGATTTTCATGGATACTAGTTTGGATTTAGCAGCTCAGTTCTTATTCATCTTTCAGACCATTAAATCTGACATATGTACTTCATGGGTAATAGAAATAATTTTGTTCCTCATGGTTATGAAATTATTAGAAAGGATGAGGTACATCTGTAATGAATGTCCATTAATATAATTATTATATTTAATAATAAGCAATCGGCAGGCTTGGATTTTCTTAATGCTGTTACCGGGAGAGTTACTAACACTGACCTTTTCAAAGGGCTATGGAGCTTTTGCAATTGGAGATGTTCACAGCACTCCCACCATCTGGAATATACTGCTCAGCAGCACTGAAAGAGAAATATAGCTATTAGACAGGTTCTTGATTCAACTCATTTATGTGTTGATGCTTCTTGGGTAAGATTTTTCACCTCTCTACTACAGCAATGTAGATTTGAGACTTATAGCAGAAATTCTGAGTGGGTGGTGGGGATGTGAACAACTTAGGAAGCCAGTCTTGCTCCAGAGATGCTACTTGGATGGCAGTCAGACTCATCGGAAAGGCTCATTACAATTTCCTAATGTCACATTGTCATCATCCAACAAAACAGCTTAACTGAATGCAAACGACATGTGCGAAATGTTTGAGTGTCTGGCGTCACCTATTTTATGTATAAGTATTTAAATATTATCTTATGGGGTATTGTTTTTCTAACACGTAGCTCTGTTTTTCTAAGACAGAGCAGCCATCCATCTGCCTCAAATATACAAAAGCACCCATCTTCTCTATAACTGAAATGTGTTCTTGTATATTTGAAACAAAGTTTTAGTCAGCTTCTGAAAAGTGACAGTAAATAACTCCATTTTCATGCTAGGGATATGGATTTATGCTGTCTCTTTCTAGTGATACAGTCTCACAGTCTTCAAATTAATCCTGGCTCCACAGACCTGTTGGGCATAACAAGTTACTGCAGCTCTATCTGCAGACAGCATCCATCTGATTCTGTTCATCCAGGAGGAACAGAATCCAGCTTTCAAAATCCATCCTTGGCTGGGCTGAAATTGGCAGTTCGTGAGCATGTATGAAGAGATCATCTGCTTAAGGAAAGGCTGTTTCTCTCTTCTTTGGAGAAGGAGGATCTTACAAGAAAAAATGAATGCAGTAAATAGCTGAAAGCTGTGCCAGATTAAAACAGGACCGAATTGGATTGTTGGTTACCCAAATTTCTCCCTATTCGTACTCCATTCTCTCCTCGAATTTGGCAGCCTTTTCACGAACGCTCATTCCTTCCCCTAACTGTTGGCTAAGAGGCCATTTCTAAGGCTGATGCAATATTATTCAAGATGAGAGTTCTTTTCTTAGAAACACAAGTTGTCATACTCCTATCCTTTCCCCTAAAAGCCAAATACATTCTCATGCCACACTGTTCCGTGCAAAATGGCTGTAATAGCTCATTTTTCCTTCCTAGACGTTAGTGGCCACAGCATAAATATTAATTTCACACCAACCTGGTGACTGCCAATATCTTCACAATTACACAGATTTTAATCCAAGGAGACATGGGATGTCTTATTCTTGGGGGGAACTCCAGCTTAGCAAGGTGAGTATGACTGTGTTAATTGCACAGTCTTCCTTATTTCATTAGATTTCAACCTTTCTGAGTCATCTGTTGTTTCCTTTTTCTCTTGTGAAGTAATGAGCCCGTACTTTCCTTTGTTTTTCACTAAATTTTGAAGTATTAATTAACCTCCTCTTGGCTGCTTTTTTTTTTCTTCTATCAATCATTGCTTTTAAAACTCCTTTTGCTTCTTAGTCTTTCTGATTCTGTTATTGTATTCTAGTGCTATTTCCTCATATTCATTCTTGTGCTATTTTTCCATATCCATCCTTAGTCTTGTGGCTTTCTTACACTTTATGTATGATTTATAATCTTAAATATTATTAAATATTTAAATTAGGAAAGAGAAAATTTTATTAAGATTTGATACAAAATATTAATTTCTTCTGCACCTTTCATGACAAGTACATGATTTTGGATATTCTTCTACATAAAAATAGTCACGTAAATGCTTTAGTCATTTGGATCTTTTAAATTCCTGTCACACTGACTGAAAAGAATTTTCTCTTCAGTTTTGGGTTCATCACCTTTTACTTTCACTGCAGCTGTGGTTTTGTGTCAGTATAATACATAACATGAAAACTCAAAAAATGTTCCTATTGTTTAATTACACTTCTTGTGCCAACAGGTGCACATAGATGTCTAAGCCTTTAAAAATAGGATTTTGCACCTAAAATTCACAATTTGGTTACTCTGGATCTGTTTCCTATTTCTTAGATGAAAACAAAATCATCATAGCAGATACTTTACCTGAAATCAGTGGTGCCAATCATACAGTTTTACCTGTGGTGCTATTGAAGGTGCATAGCTTCAAACCTTTACCTGCCAACACTATCAGTGGATCAGCATTTTGTAGGCATTGAATGACTTTTTTGTAATTGCAGTGTAATTGAGGGACTGAAGAATTATGAAGGAGCAGTTTTGCTCCTAATTCTTCCAGTTCTGGCACAGTTAAGGTACCTTATTTTGCCCGAGTATTTGTATCTCTACAATAGAATACAGTCAATATTGCCTCAGTAAAATAATATGAGATTGAATAGTGAAGCATTATGGAACCTGTATATAGTGGATCGGTTATTTAGGATGCATATGTCTTTGAGAGGGGACAAATTTTTATTTAGAAAAATAGTTTACATTTCTAGCTCCTGAGAGTTGTATGTGGGAATTTCTCAAATTGCCATTGATTTCTAAATTTGTCATTGATTTCTAAAGGAATTAAACTAATCTGATAAGATTTGATAAGAAAAATACTTGCTTTGAGTATTTTATTCTTGACATTATAATGTCACTTTCAGTGGTGCAGTTTATCCCTATAAATGGCATATCTGGCATGAATATATAAAACAATACACCTTTAGGAATGTTGTATCTTCACAGGACAGTATAGTTGATGTCTTTACTTAAATAAGGGAAGCATTTTTCATTTCAATGAAGACAGTCACAGATTCAGTCAAACAGTGCACTCCTGGTTTATTTACCCATGCTCATTTAGAGCTTGCTTGCTGAAACTCTGAAGTTGCCCATTTCAAGGGTTAGCAGATTTACAGCCTACCTGTTGGACAACTTTCAGGCATTGTGGCTGATGTGAGAAGTAATAGCTAGAAGTAAAGTGGTAGCAAACAACAGCTCGCTAAGAGCTGATTCACTGTAAGGCAGCATGTGAGCACTCTCCTCTCTGTTTCAGCTCAAAGTCACAGAGTTTGGTTAAAATCAACAACTGCAGTTCCTGAAACTCAGCTGGTTTTGGTCAAGAGGAAAAGGACATAACTTTGGATACAAGAGAGAGGGGAAGATGTTGAGGTCTTATTATTGGGGTTTTATCCCCCTGACAAGCTCATGGGATGAAGCTTCGAGGGAGCAACTTTCCCGTGTGTTCAGGTGTCTTTGTGCACTGGCTTTGAACCCGGGATATGTTTGGAATTGGCCCATTTTCTCAGATACTGGGAATTGAGGCCTGTTACGGTGATGTTTTAGAGTAATGACACGGAGTCTGGTGTTCAGGTAGAACAAAGCGATGCAGAGGGTTTTTTATTATTGTACAAAGCGGCTTATATTTTTTAGCTTACTTGAAGTTTACAACAGTGTCAAAACTCTATTGGACCTCTGGTCCACCATCTGCCAAGTTTATTGGTTAATTCTGATGTCACCTATATCACGTTTACTTACACAAGAATGTAAGCAAATGCAGGTGCACAGAGCTTAATTGGTTTTAGAAAACTTCAAAGATTGTTTATAATATTTTAACTTAGAAATAGAGAGAAAGAGAAAATTCTCACACAAACTCTGAGAAAGTTAAAAAGTTTCCCTGCTAACAGCTTTTTAACAGTGACAGAGGCCAGTTACTCCAGATGATGAAGTGGATATCTTTAGCCTAATATTATTAGTAACTGGCTGGTGTTAATTATCTTGTGGGATATTCAAGTGTTTCCTCTTTGTCTTTTTTGGTAGCTTTCCATGCCTTAGGTGTGAGGCAAGCATCTGAACTTTGCTGAACCTTGCCAGCAGTAATGTCTTTTATTACCTTTTTCAGAGAAGGGCAATTTGAGTAATTGTTTTTATTTGTTACAATACAATGTGTCAACAGGTTTATACCTTATGGTAGAAGGCAGAAGCTTTGAATGCTTTCTGTCTTCTGTTAGCTGATACAGCACAGTAAAAATTTCTCTGGTATGTTAGAGAAAATGGTTCTGGGGTCAATTCCAAGGTTAGGTGTGTTTTGCTGCTGTGCTCCAAAGCCTGGATTGCTGTGTGTATGCATTGTGTGTGCTCGTGGGACACCAGTCAAAACTGACTGTATTTTCATGTGCTGAAATTCCGCCAAGAGAAACTTGGAATTCATTTGTGGAGTTTTTTGATGGAAAAAGAGAGACAGGTAAAGCAATTTTGAGGGGTTAAGAATATTCTTTAACTCTACTGAAATGCATAATTCGGACTTTGGGGGTGTATATTCATAACTGCAAACTGCAATCAGCACAGGAAAAAAAAATAGATAAATGGACAAAAATACGGAATAAAGCAAAAAAAAAAAAAGCCTAAACCTTTTTATAAAGCTGAAAACTTATGGAACTAATTATTGGGCTTTTCTAAACATAAAATTTCTCTATCTGAAGTGAAAATCTTGTGGGCCATCTAAGTGTATTCTAAAACACAGACTGAAGAGATCCTGAAAAATTGTTTTTGGTGACAGTTGGAGAGAAAAGAGTAGGGAAAAGAAAGGAAGGAAATAGACAGTATTTCTGAAAATAATGTAAGATCTACAAGCTGCAATATTTTTTTCAGTTTCTAGAAAATGCAAATTACTAAAATTGGAGATCATGAAGAGACTTGATATCAGTGTTGTGGCTGCATAATCTTAGACTACAAATGAGATTCACATTATTTTATCAAACAAAAGATAATTTGATCTGCCCTGATTCTCAGTGGAAAACCCAGCAAATTCCATTCCATCAGGAATTCCAAGAAAACTTGTCAATTAGACTCTTATTCATAGAGTCTAACTCTTCTCCTACTCTGGATTTACCCATGAAGATTTTCATTAACTGTCTCATATGAAGCGAACTCAATTCATACTTCCCCAATTATTGTCAGTGCAGGCACACAAGATTTACAGGGAGTTGTGGCAGTTGCTCACAGAAATGAGTTACACAATTTAACAGAAATGAGACCAGGCAATTTGTGTGTTTCTGTAATAACCAAATGATCAAAAATGGCCTCAGTAAAGAGAATCAATCATCTGAGAGCTTTTTCATAAACATGCACACCAGACAAATGACCTTGCCTGTAGAAAAAAAAGCAAAGCAATCAAAACAGAATTAGAGGAGAAACCCACGTTATGTGGAAAATCTGTCATGATCATTTATGCTTTCAGGTTTGCTTTTACCACCTTTGGTAATTCTTGTAGTTCTAAGAACTTCGCATTTGTTTTTTACCCAAAATTCCTGGGACTTGGTTTTCTGTGGTATTGATTTTGGTTGGTTCTTAGGTGGTAGCATATACAGGTTTGTTTTCACAGAGAGACAGAAGGATGAATCAAAAGATCTGTATCACTTCAAATTAAATGGGAGCAGAGGAGCACTGTCCATCAGAACAGTTCAGTTGCTTAAAGAACAGCTGGGACCTTGTACTGTAAATGCACAAAAATAGAAAACATTCTCTAATTTAAAGAACTTCTTATACTAGTGATTAGTAACAACACACAGATAAGTCTTGCTGCAAGGCAGATTTTCTTTTAGTTTTCATGTCCATCTCCACCATAGCTATATCGCTCTTGGTAAGAATAAAGTTTCAAAATCAGTGAAAAATACTACTGTGTTCCTGTTTGGTCTTTGTCAACTACAACTCATACTTCCAACTTTTAACTGCAAGAAAAAGACTAACAATCAAAGAAAAAAAAGTGGTCTACAATATTTGCCTGACTTCAGGGCTTTAAGCAAAATATTAGAGCTCCTGGTGGAAAGTTATGAAATTTAGGTGTGTGAAACTATGGAAGTATCTATCACAGGGACTCATATATGGCACTTCTCCCTATTAAGAAGTGCTATGAAAATCTTAAGAAATGACACCATATGACTGTACATGAGCACTATGCTTTAATTCTATCACTCATGGTTCTGTTTCTGGAGTCTGGGTCCAGAGTAGCAACCTGTGAAATTCATGAGAAAAAGTTCATTTTTCATTGAATAGGAGTGGGAATGAGTTCTCTGTGACACAGCCTGTTCAGAAACAGGCGCTGTTTTTTTCTGATTGTATTATTTTGGAGTTCATCTCTTGGCCGTAAAAGACTTGGGATATTAAATAGTGGCTTGAAAATGAAGCATGCTTAACTGTTTGGCTACATTTTAAAATCCCAGAGGTTGAGTTAGACTTTCTTTTGCTGATGAAGATATTCCTTTGTTTGTGGATACGTATATTTACAAATGGATTATATAAAATATTTAAGAGAGAGAGAGAGAGAGAGAGAATGTTACATTCATTCTCTTAATCCTTCATGATAGCTTCAAATATTTAAAATGATGTGTCAGAAATTTAAGAATAAGATTATATGACTGCCATATTACCACATTACTTAAAATGCTATCCTGCTATTCTTTGTCTACTTTGTTACATGACTGTAGTGGCAATTATATTTTCCCAAATATTATGACTAATAGACCAGATTTTCTGTGTAAGATTGCTCTGTGTTATGATTTTCTAGAATATGGAATAATTGCAACGCATTATTTTCTTTTAAGGAATTCAATGAAAATATAAGCAGTATGCCTCTAATTAATGACATCTGAACTTGGCAAGTGTGTGTACAACTGAAGGTAAGGACCTAAATGAATTAGGATCCTTTTTCAAGATGGGTATCTGACATATTCATAATATTGCAGCACATGGGTAAGAAGGAGGGATGGGGAAGACAATTATAAATAAATCTTATAAAATGAAAACCAAATTCTAAAGATTATTTTATTCCCTCCTTAAAACCACTAACTCCTCATTAGTGTCCTGATCAATAACTATTGATACAGTTGAGGAAATATGCTTAACAGCCTCTTTTTGTGACTGCTGCTTATGAAACTCATAAATAAGAAAAAGAACTGTAGCAATGCACGTCTTCCTTCTTTAAACAATGGAACAAATTTTCTACTTGGAGGCACACCTGACATCCTGGGGGCCTTTCAGCAGCAATTAGACTGCATGCTGCATATGGTTCATATGAATGATGCTTAAGAAAGGAAGAATTAATGAGAACACTAGTTTTCAGCTACTAATTTAAAGAAGGTATGTTTTTTAAACCTTCTAGAACATTTCAGATACAATTATTCAATCTTAAGAGATTCAGTTTTGGTTCAGGTTTGTAAGCACTTCCTAACCTGTTCTATCAGCTGTCCTTTGTAAAGTGCTATGAAAATTTACAACCTTATATAAATACCACGTCATAATTAGTAACTTACCGGTTTACCTTTATTTGTGCATTTAGTGTTTTGGACAGGAAATACGGAGAGAGAACATCCATGTGCTTCAGAAGAGAGTATGTTATGACGAGATGACTTCTTCAGAAGACTTCTTAAAGGCAGCAATAAAGAAGATGCTTTATCTTAGAACAAAAGCATGGTGACTTCGGAATATTACATCACCAAATGAGGAACCCACAAGCAAGACATAATTTTTACTGTAAGTACTGCTACTAAAGACAAATACTTTATTTAGTTAAGCTTTACAGGTTTTAATCAGTCTCCATTATTTGAGGTGGTGAACTAGAATGCAGAACTAGATTATTGATTAAGAATTAAATTGTAGAAAATGCCTGAATGACATAGGTATCCATTCTAAGTAAGGGTGTCTTATTTTAGGTAATGGCTTTGTTCAGAAATGTCAGTTTTGTAGGAAGGTCTGTTTCAACACAACTCTTGTGTATATATTGAAGATTTGCTGTATCTGCATGGCATTTAGGAAAATTAGACCAGTTATCCAGTATGTTACTACTGAGAATGCTTATTTGGGAAGCTGGAGAAATCCTTTACTTTGCCCTGATCACAAATATCACTTATACACTGTGCATATTTATTTACATGCAGCAATGTGATGATTAATTTGGAGCTTGGAAATTAAGAAACTGTTGAATGGAGAGATCTTTATCCAATAAATGACACTTAAAACAAAGCTTTCACCTAAACACCATAATGTAAGTAGTTCCTACTGCAGTCAGATATTGGAAGTCCTTGTGTTTTTATTTGGGAATTATCAGCAGGTATGTAAGTTTGGACTGCAAAGTTTTCTCAAGCCCTGAGGAAATCTCAGTCAAAATCTTAGAAAGAAAAAGTTAATGCTTCAGTGCTTAGACCACTTGAAACAGGAAAACCTGTTTGCAGATTTCTGCCAGACAAGGGTCAGGAACTTGTACTGTAGGTTTCTGAATTAGAGATGAGTATTTTGAGCTACTAGAAAAAGGAGCTGGGTTCAGAATATTTCACTTGCTTTTGTGAGTTTTTTTGCCTTTTCTTCCCCCCTCCCCCAAAAAGTTTAAAAAATATCTGCTTCCTTCCAACGTTATGTATGTGTTTTTTGTTTGTAAGCAGGAATTTTCTCCTCCTGCTTGTTTGTCTGCAGTCCTCACAGGGCATAAGGGTAAACACAATCTCTAGTGATAAATAGTCTTGGATTGGGCATAAACAACTTACTACCTTCATAACGGAACCTCTAGTGCCATGCAACAGAACCTTATTCTCTGAGGCACTTCTGTTGATTGCAGAGTTTTGGGTCTCCTTTGACTCATTGTCTACTGTTTGATATTTCTGAAAGTGAACAAGAATCTGTCTTTCTTTTAGATGTTTAATCATGCTGAAGTGATGCCTTCCAAAATACTTGACCCTCTTGACTGAAGAACTTTAAGGACTTTTCCTTGAAGTAATAGAACCATAACCTTAGACTATTTTTACTGCTTTAAGGTGTGTACCACAGAGGTGGATGTTCAGTCTGGAGTTACTGATTAAAAAGTCCCAGCCTGCTGGTGATTTCTCCTTGTTTTATTTCCTTTCCTCTGTCTTGGAGTTATCAGTGATTACATACTATTCTCTAGATTTAGTTTAAAGCTGCTTTCTCAAGCAATGTCAGAGGCTTTAGATAACCTGTCAATCATGAGCATTAAAGCTGAAGAATGAGCGGTTTTACTTCTTTAGGAAGCTGATGCACTCAATCATTCATTTTTAAGTACTGAAAACAAACACCATCACCAAGTTATTTTCTATCAGGTTTTTATCCCACGATCAGTTTTTTCCCACGATTCTAAAAAGTATGGAAAACAGCTGAGGCAAGTTATACTGAGGTACCAAGACTTCTGTAGCATCCAATTGTAGCTGTTCCATTGCTTGAGGCACGACTATAAAATCATGACAAATGAAGAATAGATTTTCAAAGTCTAAAGAAGACCTTAGGCGGGTTGAATGTAATTACAGAGCTAGAATTCAAGTACGGCCCCAGGACCACCTGGGGAGGAAGGTGTTGCTCACTGTTAGTAGAGTGCCAGGCAGGAATTGTGTTTAGATTATTTACTACATAGAGTAACCTACAGTGCAGCCAAAATTTAGAATGATAGAATACTGAAGAGATAAACATACTGTGTGAGTAATTTCCAACCTAGTAATGAGGCATAATGGGATAGAGCCATCATGCTATATTATGCAATCTGCATTTTATAGAACGTGTGAATATAAATTCAGTTATTTGCTGCCTATTGGGGGAAATTGTACCAACTTAATATTCAAAAGCAAAAAGCACTTTTCAAAAGTAAAGGCAAGGAAGTAGCAAGGCTGTCTTCTCTGAAATGGAAGTGTCATATAGGAGTTTGGATTAGTAGAACATAGGCCTATTCTGTATTTTATCTGTGGCACTAAATCTGAAGGGTACGTTGGAATACATCTCAAAAGAAAGCTGCTGCACCATATGGGAGGAACGTGGGGGTAAATACCATAAAACCCTTTAAATATGAAAAAAAAGCATAATGCAAAGAAGCCAACAAGATCAGATGGGATTTGAAGGTTGTGTGTAATGAACATTTAATATGTACATACTTAGAGTTATTGATGCTATTTTAGTATTTTCATGACAGCTGTTTCCAGAAAAGCTGTGATCTAAAATGAGAAAGGTGAACTAAGAATAGAAATAAGGAAAAATTATAAACAGTCTAATAGCACAAACAGCAACTCAGCATCTTTCTCTGAGGATGCTGGAGAAGCTGAGGTGAAAGTCTTTTAGGAGAATGGAAGGAAAAAATATTTCTGGTATTTCTAAATGTCTTAGAAATAGGTGTTATGTTGGAAAGTGGAGGAGAAAGAGTAAAAGGCTGCCCCTGAACTGATAGTCATTCTAATTGTTCACTTTGCAATTATTTTTTAGAACATCCTAGATCATGCTTCAGCCAAATGAATGCTGTTTTATTCCTGTAGCCTCTGTTTCATTGGTCTTTAACCTTTCTGGTTTTCTAGATTAGTTAAGGAGCTGCATCAATAAATACAGCCAAACATTTCTCAGCCTACTACAGCTGTACAGACTTAGTTTGCAAAGATTATTTAAATTTATGTGTGCTTAGTATGTGTGTTTTATGTTTCTCCTGAGCTTTGGTGAGAACTCTACTTGGTCAAGACTTGAATTTGGAAGTATACCAAGTGCAGGAACAGGGGAAAGCTGAAAAATGTCTGGAAGAAGAGAATATGTCAGGGCTTGGAAAAGATTGAGCGAAAAACAGATAGAAATTAATTCCCAATAACTGTCAAGCATGAAGTCAAAAAGATCTGCACTACTGACAAAGCATGTTTGAGAATTTGAGAGGCATCATGTTGAGATTAGGCAGAATTTTCATACTTTTATTTTAATATGATTGATTGACATAGATAAAATAGATGGTAGTTCAACTTTCTTTTATGTATAACCACTTCCCATCTAAACTAATCTGCAATTAAAAGAGAGAATTTACTTCCTATATCCACTTTTGGAAGAGAAGGGATCCACTCTGTTCTGGCAGGCAAATTCACATAACATTCAACACGTTATAATGCTTAAATCTTCAGCATGATGTCGTAAGGCACAAAATAACATGAAGACAAATACCTTTTTAGCTACCTTCCACTGTTTTACTTATTACATCCTTCTTTATTTTTCACTGGTGGAGAGGAAAAAAAGGCACATGACTTAAAGTAGTTATGACCACTTCTAAGCAGTTTCAAGTTTTGAGACAATACTTGCTCTACATGAAACATTAGAGTAAATGCATAGAGTTGTCCATCTATGATTTTTTGAATTACTCGAAGAGAGCCTGTCTTCCTAAAGGTAGGTCAGAGTGGGCTGGGAGAGGGAAATTTTTATTCCTGCAGTGTTTCTCGTAAAGATAAAATGCAGGTTCACGGTAAAATGTAATGTATCGTAGTCCAGGTTTCCATGGCACAACTTTGCTGGGGTTTTTTTCTACTTCCTCTTTCACAGCCCCAGGAGTTTAAGCCAGGAGCTAAGAATTCCTTTCCTAACTGTTCTGCCTGCTCATGTTGACTAATAAAACCCATAAAGTTTGCGCAGGATCTGTTTCCTGTTGATATAAGCAATCCAAAATGTTTGGGCACAATTGTCCAGTGCAATCTTTATCAGATTAAGTACTGAGTAAAATTTGCCCCGACTTTTGAGTTTTGGCCTCCAGAAGCATTGCTGCACTAGCACTCTCCTAAATCAAAAGCAGTGGTAACAGTTGCAGGACACCACCCCACCTTCAGTGTTCAGCATCAGGTCCAGTGCTTTGGAAGGAGATGGAGTTTATTCGGTCACAGTTTATTCTTTGAAATGGCACGACTGGGACTGAGTGGAGTAAGCAGATGCTCTGTTCTCCATAAATGACTGTAACTGTATTAGACAAAGCCCTGCCCTGCAGGTGTGTGAGGATACAGTGTCAAAGCAAGTGGTTCTGGTGGTGGGCACAAGGTGTCCTGACCCAACAGCAGGAGCTGTGCCTTTCCTTATAAACTCTCATCAGGCTGAACAAAGATGCTGGACCACATGTTTGGGAGCTCTTGTGCTTTGTTGTGCAGTCCAGCACCCAGCCCACTGCTTACACACAAAAGTTGTTGGATCACAAGCTCTTAAATTCTATAGTAGACTTCCACAAGCCCTTGGAGTTTGTACAGTACACTTCAATAAGTTCTCAAGTCCCACAAGTTCTTCTTCACTTCAATAAGTTCTCAA
Organism: Callaeas wilsoni; assembly: GCA_013398955.1. NCBI lineage: Eukaryota > Metazoa > Chordata > Aves > Passeriformes > Callaeidae > Callaeas > Callaeas wilsoni. Next base: position 23,215 of record VWPU01005215.1, on the reverse strand, counting down.
CTCAACCTTCTCAAAGGTGCTGGCTCACAAGCCACAACACACTTCCACAATACCCCCACTCCCACAACAAACTTCAGTATAGAGCATGGGGTAGGATGTGATAGCCATGTGTGGCCCAGGAAAAGCAAGGGAGGAGAGAAATAAAGACAGAAGAGGGAGAAAGAACAAAGAATATCATTAGTCCTTGGACCCCACGTTGATCCTGCCATGTGGATGGTCAGGAGCTGAGGTTGTGAGGCAGGAGTGAAAGAGAAAGAGAGCGAGGGGGCCCAGTCGCCTTCCTTTTGCACACCTCTTCTGCAAACTAGATTTTTCATGCATTTTGTTCTCTTGTACAAAGGCATCCCTTTGAGCCCTCCTCCAGGAAGTGAGTTGAGGGGGGTGGACTGAGCAAGGGTCTCAAGATGAGGAGGCTCAGAGCAGTGCTACATCACCTCTGTGGGACCTCCTCCTTCCATTACATCTTTCCTGCCATAAACAATCAGGTTTGACCCAAAACATGCTTATCTCTGCTTTTTTCCACAAGGTGAGTGGCCCAGAGCCAGCAGTGACAAGGCTGTGACATTTAGTGCTCAGTCTGTATGGTCTGGGGAAAAAGAGAGAAGAACTGAGTACTTATCTAGGCAAAGTAATCTGTGCTGTCAAAAAGAGACACAGCTTTCTGCAGAGAGCTTTTGAACTCTCACCTCTATCTAACTACACCAAATACCTTTGTACAACTCTGCAACTTTCTACTTCTGTATACTTTCTGTGCCTGAAGTAAAACAACCCCACTTCAGTAAAATAAGAGAAAACTGTGGCAGAAAAAGCTTTGGATTTTTACTTTAATCTTTTTTGCTGAAATGCTGATAATTTACAGAGCATCATTAACAGCAAGCTTTTTTTCTTTATTAAGCTTTTGTGAAACCAGCATTTCAAAAGAAAGATTGTATTTTAATTCTTGAAATAAATCCATTGCATTGCAGGGACACTGCAATCTAAGTAATCAATGTTGGTTTTTTTTTTAAAGAAAGACTCAGGTGTTCTACGTTATATAACATTGAAAGAGGTTTTAATAATTGCAGTCTAAAATATGCTTTAACACACATTCTGCCAGAATCTGCACTCAGAACAATAAAGACAGGCTGTTCTTAGGCATAAAAGCAAAATTCCTTTCCCAGTCCATAATGTTTCAAGCAGAAATCCATTTTCATGACTACATTTACTTCAGAATAAATATGAAATTAAAAACAAAACTCAGGATGCATGAAACAGAAAAAACATTAAATTGCCAACTAGTAACCTTGAAGGATCAAATGCTGCAAATTTCAAGTTATGATAAGTTGAAAAAAACCTCAGTATATTTTTCAGAAGAAATAGAACATCACTCCTTTGCTCCATAACGCCTAAAATGCTTTAACTAACATTAAAGTTAAAAGGAAGAGGTTTTTACCCCTACCTAGCATACATAATAAATATCAAGGTACATGGAGTGCCTCTCTTTTCCTTAAATCAATGCTAAGACTGCAGAGCTTCTTTATTTTCCTGAAAGAATAGTCCTGTTGTAGCAGACAACTTCACAATGTGGCCAGGGCCCACAAAGTCGCACTACCAGGCAGCTTTCTGGTTTTAACTGTGGAGTCACATCTTCAATTCTGGCTTAGGAAATGGATTTACAAACAAGCGACAATGGCGAAAGCCTACTTTGAAGTCTGCTTCCAGCAGGCAGGAAACTGCTCTAGAAGTGTGTTTTCTACCTAGGGCTGTGCTCTAGAAGTGTGTTGTCTATCTAGGGCTGTGCTCAAACGTGAGGCCAGAGGGCTGGTGAATCTCTAGTGCCAGAGAGAGTGAACAGTAAAGGTGTGATCATGTAGGGCTGGTTCATATGCTCTGCCTCTTTTGGGTGAAAATGGGGATATGTTAAAGACACTAGTTTGATTTTAAGCAAATGATTTAATACATTTATAGATCCACAAACATCACTTTTCAACTGAATGAAAAACGTCTTTGAAATATGTTAAAAATATGACTGTCACACGAATCAAAGGCTGTTTTCATTGCTACAGGTTATTTGTTCTTTGAATCAATACCCAAAAGAATTGTGATCCCTGGAAATTAAATATAGGTCAGTAAAATGATAGTCATCAAAAACTACAGGTTTGGGTTTGGGGTCAAATTAAAGGCTATTACCATCATTTGGAGTGTCCTTAGTCAAGGGATTTTCTGGGAGATCAGTAGATCCCACACTACTTGTTTAAACATTCACCTGACCTTTGTTAGATGAAGAATGCCTGCTGCAGTAACAAAGCCCCCACTATTTCCCTTTAATTTGGAGCCTGGATATAAAGCCATTTAAAATCCCCACATATGTCCTAACATCTCTTTGCACCTCGATTAAGTTTTTGTCTTAGTCTTGGACTCTTCACAAGTTAAAACAGTCACTTATTCAAGAGCTTGATGGCAAAACTAGGAAACCGTTTTATTTACTTTGGGATCAGAATGCAGATTATAGTATAATGTTTTTTATTGATGATATGTGGTGAGAAGAGAAGCCCAGAGAAGAACAACACTTTTTCCACAAAATCAATTGGTAGTTTTAGTTGTTGTTGTACTGGGACGGTGTATTGGACACAAATAGATCAGCTGGAAAACAACTTAGAGAAGCTCATAACCTCACTTTTTCCTGCTGCCTGATAAGTATGTAAGTCTCCATATATAAAATCAATGAGAGTCTGCACCAACGTAGCAAGCAGTTCAGAACTGACTGACAAATAGAAGAAACCCTGCCAATCCTATGTTCTAAGTCAAAATATGTTGCTTATTTCTGTATTTAACATGGACTAAGCCTTGAACCAAATCTAAAAGAAAAAGTATTTTCATTTTGTATGTTTGTACTAAAAAATGATATATGTAGGTTATTTAAGAGAAATATTATTTTGTCTCATTCTCTCCCTCACAATTTTGGAGTAATATATGGTGTATCATATTATGAACTGAGTGTCTGTTAATATCAGAAAAAAATGTTTCTTAGCAATCCCTTGAATAATGGAGTGTTGCTTGCTGACCTGTTCATTTGAAAACTCGAGTTGCACAGTAATCACAGAATCTCGGGTTTTATTATCCTTTATGTCACTGAAAAATGCTTAGTGTTGTGTTGTTCTGTTTTCATTTTAATCATGTTCCAAACAAGAAGTGTATCACTGTCTAAAAAATATGTTGGTAGGTAATAGAGAAAAGCAAGTGAAAGGTCAAATCTCTTGTAAACTGGTGAAACACATGACTTAAATTTAAATAGAAACTACATTATATGACCAGAGATAAACAATATATGGATTGTAGTATCATTTATAAAATGAAGAATGTTATCATTAAGGGTGCCTGGGACTGTAGCACTCCTGAATAAGTCAAACTTCCCATTGGCTTGGCTTTAGATGTGTGCTGGATTCTTGGCTGTGTAAGGTAAGGATGTTAGTTTGAATTTCCTCTGCTGTATCTAATACCTCCTTTATTTGTTCCCACTCTTAACAAAAATACATGTACAAAACCAAAACTCCTCAGTGGGAGACATGCCTACATAATGATTTTATCTTGCTAATATTGCCATTATTCCCTCAAATAGATCTTTCAATTTTCCCACCCACCATTTGTTTTATATTTGCTCACAAAACAACTTAGTGTCTTGGGAGCACTTATGTACACCAACAGGTAAATTGGTAGAATGGTAAAGCAAGTGCTGGCATCATACTTTGTCCCTTCAGGCTTGTAACTCTTCTTCTAAAGAACTCTCTGGAGGCTGCTGCAGGATCTCTTCAAAATCTCGTTCTGCCCCCATTCCTTGGTTGACAAGGATACTCTCAGGGATGTTACCACCATCCCTGAAGTGGCAGAAGGGATGCAGGGACTGTACCAGAGGTCGTGCAGGTTGATCTTTGTCACATGGAAGACAAGAGCTCAGATCATATCCCCATCCATAAACACTTGGCTTGAGGTTGTAAAGCCTCAATAGCTCTGAGGGCTAAATCTTCACCCCCTCTTTGGAGAGCTCTCATGGTGAGTCCATGAGGCCATGGCAGCTGCTTGTTGTACCTGGAACCCATCCATAGAGCAGAGGAGATCTGCCTTCGCCCCAGTGCTCCTCTCATGTGAACAAGGCAGAGCCTTGAACATGGGGTTACACGCTTGTATGAGATTATATTTAACTATTACAACACCAAGGCTGCCCAAAATGCTTCTGGCCAGCTCTCCAGAAGGAAGGCAGACAGAGCAGCAAGGTCCATCTGTAGTGTGCACATTACTGGCTGAGCCTTTTGTATGCAGTCTGATCTCTCACAGAACAAGTATTTGCTTCTGAAAAAGTCTAGACAGGCAGAAATTAAATACTGGAGCTGAGTGCAACATTTTGAAAATCACTATTAACTTAGAAACTTTTCGTAAAGATGTGCTACTTCCAGAGTAACCTTGGCTGTTGCAAAGAAGCGAATAGAATTTGCAGATTGAGGGAGGTGATTCTGCCCCTCTACTACTCTCAGCTGAGACCCCACCTGGAGTGTTGCATCCAGCTCTGGAGTCCCCAACACAGGAAGGACATGGACCTGTTGGAGCAAGTCTAGAAGAGGCCAACAAGTTGGTAAGAGGGATGAGGCACCTCTGCTGCAAACAAAGGCTGAGAAAATTTGGTTTGTTCAGCTGGAAAAGGCTTTGGAGGGAGTGACCTAATTGCAGCCTGTACCTGAAGGGAACCTACAAGAAAGATGGACAGAGCCTATTCACAAGGGCATGTAGAGACAGGAGAAGGGGGAATGGCTTCAAACTAAGAGAGATTAGGTCTAGATTAGACAACAGGAAGAAATTCTTTGCTGTGAGGATGGTGAGGCACTGGAACAGGTTGCCCAGAGAAGCTATGGATGTCCCATTCCTGGAAGTGTTCAACGCCAGGATGGATGGAGTTCTGAGCAACCTGGTCTAGTGGAAGATGTCTCTGCCCATGGCAGAGGGGTTGGAATGAGACGGCCTTTAAGGTCCCTTCCAACCCAGGCCATCCTATGATTCTATTAAACGATATCTACTACTACTAAACTTTTCTTGAGGCCTTTTGTAGGATGCTCTGGTGCTTCAGATAAGACATTAACTACTTTCAAATGTCACTGTAATAATTTTTAGGAATTTTGAAAACCATTGGTAAAGAAGAGTATAAAAAGCACAGTCGCATATATAATCTGGCCTGGGACTGAAGTGGAAAGATGTATATATAGAAATAACATGATGAAAAATGATAGGAATTCTCACACTTTTGCCACAATCAGGTATCTTCATACCATCAGCAAACAAGGGCAAGACACTCAGGAGATGCTACATGCTACTGCTTCCCTTGTTATTTGTATGTGCTGCTTGGAGCTGAGTCCTTTTTGAGCCTGTGACAATTGCAACCTGAAGGGACATCTGTGGCTTTACAGTGGTTCTGTGAGTTATTGAGAAAGGGCCCCTCTCAGCCTGTGAAATAAAGGCCACAAAACCAAAGGAGAAAGTGACAGTATTGGTCCTCTTCAAGGTGGGACGGAATTCTTGCCTTTACCAAAGTGTATGATATAAAAGTAAAATTAATTGTAAAACTCAAATGAAGTCAATGCTGAAACTCAGTGAAACCAGTATTTCACTACAGATGTTTAACAGGCCAGTTTTTCTTTTTCATTGCCTGGGCTCTGCTCATGAACAGTGATGCCATTTACCTGTACATCAAGTGTTCTGGGAATCTTATTTACAACAGCTGCAAGAGTATTGGTTCTCTTGCTGAATAAATGCAGCCTGATATTTAAAAATCCAAAAGAAAGTGATATATAATCTCTGCCTTTTTACCTAAGGTACTAAAAGATTAATTTAATGAGCAAAGAATTTGTAGCAATCAGTATACTTCTGGTATTCATCAAAAATACACAGTATACAAAAAGAATTGCATCTGAAAATCTTATCCTTTAGAAAAAACTGTTTTAGCATAAGTAAAATCCTCAGAGAGAAGAAACCATATGTTACCAACCTTGCAAAATACACGTCTTTGGTCTTTTATATGCTTCATTCCATTAATCTTGTCTTTATGCAGACTGTAAGGAGGCTAGGATACTTATATTCAAGAATCTAATTCAGGTGTCTATTCAGCTGAGATAAGTATCCAGCAGAAGGGGACAGCCCCATGAAAAGCTCACCCTGACTGTTATTGTGTGGCAAACAGAAGGCACGCAGATGAGGAATGAAGTCCTGTATAGAAGTTTTCTACAAGTTACAGATGCTACTGCTTCCACAGAGAACTGAGCACTTGTGCAAGGATGAGAACATCATCCTCACAAGTGCAAAGCCACGGAGTAGGGTGGCTTAAAAGATCATATTTAAAACTGGTGGATATGTCTCTCAACAGAGATATAATGACAGGAACGAAAAATGCTTCTATATCCGGGAAACACGCTTATCAATGAGCTTTGCTAAAGTATTTGGGATTCCTAGTAAAAGCTCTCCAGAAATCCTGGGTTTAGGTGTGGATGGAGAACAGCTTCTCCACAAAAGCTCAATTATACTTAATGGTATAGGCAGACAGAACTGTGAAGGGACAGTAATGGCAGAACTGTGGATGCCTCCAGCTGTATGACTCGAGAGTGTGTTTTAAAGCAGCCTCTGTGACAGATCTCTCGGCAAAAAAATCACCAGTTCTTCAGCAGAGGATCATTCCTTGCACAAGTTAAGAACGGGGGAAAGTCTACTGTTTTCTTAACTACTTAACTCTCAAACATTCTTTCAAAATACTACAGTTAGGTAGGCTTTTGTCTGGAAACCTCCATTTTGGCTTCTCAAAAATGTGTTTACTGATCCATTGGGCACTGTGCACTTTTAAGCTAGCATTAAAATGGACATCAGAAATCTGTTTCCTGTAGTCTGTGAGAAAAATGATGGGATGGGAACTTTGCTTTTACTGAGTTTATTCAGCCGTTTAGAGTGCCTTAGACATGCACAGTTTTTCTGCATGGATGCAATTATACCCTGTACTTTAGCTGTGGATGTCTATTTGCATCTCTGCAGAGAGAGCACCTAGGGATGTATGACTCTCATGAAAGACCAATGCCCTCATCCAGGCTGGTGGCAGACAGAGGAAGGCATCAGGAATGCACATCTGGCATGGTGGGAATAAGGCTCTGTTTCTATTCTTTGCTACCCTGAGTTGGAGATGGTGAGAAATTTTTTTGAGGTGTATTAAAATGTCTTTGATGACAGAAGCCAGTTTTTCAAGAAAAAAAGCCTTTTCTAACAGAAAAGCACTGGTCTGACTGAAGCTTTCCATGGGAATCTGCATTTCAGCTCCACCATGGACATAATAGTGGAACTACTTGATACTGCCAGGCCAGCTAAGGTGCTGGATCAAGCAGGGTAAAACTGTCTCTTGACTATTCAGTATTCCAGGTGAGGGCCTTGACCTCTTGATCCATCTTCTGACCCCCTGACTACCCGTGCAGTCAGTGCACACAGTTCCTTCTTAATTTAGTGCCAGCAATTGCCTTCCTTTTCATTTCCTCTTCATCAGCATCAGCTTCTGATGCCCTTTGATGAAAGAAGAAAAGGGTATTATTTATCCAAAGCAAGAAAAATAACTCTTAACAGCAGAGAAAATGGAGATGGCAAAGTCCTGAAAAGAAAACATATAGATAAGCAAACAACTCACAGTCAGCCCATACCCACTTTTCTGATTAATTTTCCTTGCTCTATCCACAAACATCTATTTTATTCCCCGTGACTGCCTCAGAAAGAGTTGTCCTCCTATTCCCAATGGTATTTTTTTCTTTTTCACATAGGAACAAGCACAGCCTCTTCTGCAGTTTACAAGCGCATACTATAAACAGAAATATATTGTAGGAGAAAGTAACCTTGCTAACATATGCAAATATCAGAGAAGAATGTGAGGATTAGATTAGAAAGGGTAAAAAATGTTTAGTAATATGAAGAAGTAGCAAAAGCAGAAAAAGGGTGTTCCCACTGCTTTTTAAATCTGTCATTAACTGATTTACTTGGCACTTTGACAGCTCACAATTTAAATTTTTTCATCTATCTTAATATTTAATCACAGTTTTTAATTATACTAGTAACTTGAGGCTACTTCTTTACTCAGCAATAGCTTCATCTTCTATTAATAAATGGCACATACCCTTGGCTTTGACACTTACTTGCTGTGAGTGTTTTGGCTTTGGTAGAACATGCAGTTCAGGACACTGTTATTGCATCTTAAATCTCAAATCTTCTTAAATTATCAGTACAGCATTTAACCCCGATGATAATAATTTAGCATAAAAATGTTCAGTCTTCACTCTAGTTCTTAATGCTACAGTTGCTAAAATTACAGGAGATCAGAGAACAAGTACTTATAAAAAAATCTTATTCCAAAAGATATTCTTCCAGATGATTTTTCTCAGTCTGGAGAAGAGACAGTCTGGTACCTGAGAGCTGTGGGCTGGAAGAATGTTACATCTCCATGTGTGGCTGGCAGGGTTTGGGATGAAGGACTTGGGGTTTTTTTTTTTTTTGAGCTGCATGCCAGATGAACTCTCTTGCTGGGGTTACGGCGCTCATGTGGCACTGGGCTGCATTGGTTTGGAGGCTGCTGGGGAACAGAGGCCATCCAGCCCAAACTCACCAGGGAACAGTAAAAGATCTGGGGCTTGCTGAGCTATCTGCTCTCCCCACAGCTCTCTGAAGTCTATGTGGCTCTGTGACGACAAGGGAATGTGATTTATGGGTTCAAGAAAGTTGACCATCTTTCCCCTGAGCCTCTGAGACCAAACTCTTGTTTTTGCAGGCAGCATGTCAGATACGTATTTTTTTATAAATTGGCCACCCTCTATTTTACAATGTTAGGTTTTTGTTCTCATCCTCCTTATTGAGAGATTGCTCCAAAAGTTGGCTCCTCTCTTGCTTTTTGTGATTTCCAGCCAAAATTTATTCGCAGAATAAATTCTGATTTTTTTGCCAACATGGTTCCTTAGCTCAAAAAAGACTCTTAGATTGATCTACACACAGCAATCAGATGTCTTCTCAGTGTTCATTTTGCCAGACTAAGTGAGCTGAGCTCTTCCAGTTTCTTTTGACATGATTAATCTAGAAATCTTTACCGTTCCTCTTTGGATTAATTTTTGTGGCTTGCTGATGACTAGAACTAAGTGCAATTTTCCCACTGACACTTCACCAGGGTTGGCATACAGCACTCTGATGGCACATGCTGGCCAGACCTCACCTCCTACGTACTGTTGATACTAGCAAAAATAATCAGTATGAACAAAACAGTGTATTTAACAGAACCTCTAATAAATTTGGGTAGATCAGACTACAAGAGCTGAGCTTAATATGTGGCATCTCTTTGTATTCATACAGTGGTAACACGAGGATCGGGAGCCAGGACACAGTGGCCCACATGGGTAGTGCTATTTGTAGGTCATCTGAAAGGACCAGTGCCACAAATGTGTGTTGTTTGGTGGCTTTCTGCTGAAGGGGCTGGCCACTTTGGGTTCCATCCATAATGTACTAACTCTCCCCATCCATATATTGGACGTGCTCATACAATTTTTTTCCTGTCATTAAGCTTATCTCAGACTCAAATTGAAGCAATGGTTAAAGCTCAATTGGACCCTGAACGGTCTAAGTCAGAAGTGTAACATTTCCTGTGTGATGTATTGCTTTGAACCAGAGCAGATCAACACCCAGAGGAAGAAGAGAAGCATCAGCTTCCATTTCTCCCAAGCTCCAGTGTTACATATCCCTGCTACATATGTGTTAGTTTAGCTGTTAACCATTAGAAAGGTTCATCAGGGTTATAAGATCCAACCCAGGCACTTGCAGTAATTACCACTAAGAGCACTCTATGGTATCTGAAGAAGAGGCAGGAAAAGTAACATGCATTTGGTGTCAGAAAGCAAAGGAAAATGCGAGGGATGAAGGAGTTGGAATAGCAGGTAAGGACTACGGTAATTGCATCTGTGCTTCTCATGAAAGTCATCAGGCAGAGAGATTAAAGGAGTATTTTTTTCCTTCAAAAAGAAAAGTTTCTAAAGAGCAAGGTGGGCAAAAGCTAGCTACTCTTCTTTTTCCATTAACCTCAGGCCAGAGGCAGTGGATGTAATTTAATAACCTACAATTAAAGGAGTCTAATTACCAGTTTGTGCTAAAAAAAAATGTCAGGAGAGTCACACTCTTTGAAAGAATGAAATTCTGAGAGGATTAATTGCAAGTGAAATACCCCAAAGAGAAATTTATTTAATATTGTAAAAAAAATACCTGATTTTTGCTGTTTATGGGATCCTAATTTTGAGATCAGATTGCAGTAGGGAGACCAAAATTGAGAGAGAAACATGGAATGAGATTCTGACTCACATTTGGAAGCAGCTGTGTTAGTGTGCCAGGCTGGAGAGCACTTCTGGATGAGAATGCAAGTTTTAGAAAGAAAAGAGGTGATGCTACAGAAGATTGGGCTGAAAAACAGGTCTTAGTAAAAAAAAAAATAAAAAGAGTTGACAAAATAATTAAAAAACCTCTTCAACAATTCAGTTCTCATATGGAGCAAACTTATAAGAAGTAATGTGAAAGTTTCAACTTGTCAGAAAAAAATGGGAACAAAGCAATGCCTGGCCTTTGATAGAGCTAGTAGTTTGTCAAGAAACAAAGCTATCTGTGGGAAGCCATACCTAAAAGGAAATTAAGTACAAGTATTCTGAGCAGCAAAGAAGATTTTTCCATGGAGCTTGCTCAGATAGAGCCCTATTTGAGATGACTGAAGTGTGCCCTTGAACATGAGTGGTATTGTTGCTCATAAACTGGATATTGATACCCAGATCAATATGAAACCTTAAATCAATTGAGATTAAAAAAAAAAGGCCCAGGTTGTACAATAACAAAGCCAGTTCAATAACAGCTGTATACAAATGCAAGGTCGTCTCTTGAAAACAGAATTTTACTTGTTATTGAGGGAGACAGAAGTTGGAAATGTGTGTGGTGCTTCTCCCAGGGAGACTGCATAAGCTAGAAGGCCAGAACCATCTGGAGACAGAAAGAAAAACAGATTAGAAAATTCCAAACTCAATTAAGATATAGACAGCAAAAGAAAAATTAGGAGGGAAATTTCACATACACATCCAAAAAAGACAATTAAAACAGTCATTGTGGTTGTAAAAGAATACTGAGGAAAATGTAGAATAAAAATCACACAAGTATTTAACTATGTGCATGATGAAAGAAACTTTCTATCCATGGTCATGACATCCATTATATGTTTTGGAGATTTTAGAAACAAACTTCTGTTACAAAGGAAAAAAATGGCCCAGTTGTCTCAGTGCACATTTACTGCACAAAGAGATAAACCCCAACCTGTCAAAGATCTCTTGTCCACAGGAAACTCCTTATATAGTGTTCTCAAGTCACTGTTTTCTAGATCCCTTTGATAAAAATGGACATAACTGTACTTTTTCACCTCAAAGAATTACTGAAACAGAGAGCACGTCACAATGTTTTACATATATATGCTATTGTAATGAGGCCAGTGCACACATCTTACCTACCTAAACTTGGTAGTCTGTACTAGAGAGAAAATTTATATTAAGGCATTAACAAATAACTCACTTTGAATAACTGGCATTCTAAATTAATATGTGACTGTGTTTTGGCTTGATTCATACAGTGATTTTAAATATGATGTGCAAGTGATTTCTATCATAGTTCTGCTTTATCCAAACTCAAGATGCATACATTTTTTCAGGCACAGTTTGTGTTAGTGTTTGCCTTTGTGCTTTCCTGCAGTATTTTCTGAGGGGTGTGCTCTGCTGAACACCCATGGCAACTTCTTAAGCGGGCAGGCTGCTCCTGTGTCATGGCATGTGCGCGTGCTTCCCATTTCCCGGCGCTCAGAAGCAGGTGCAGCCTGACTGTCACTGCTGTGCTGGGGCAAGACCCAGGTGTGCACCAACCCCTTGTCCCTGCATCCCGCAGACCCAGCTCCCATGGCGAGGAAAGCCCGGGCCCAGCTGGAACGTGAGCCAGGGCATGCTGTAGCCGGGCGTTGGTCTGAAGGCTCCGTGCAGCAGGACCCTGGGACGTGCCAAGGCATGCAGGGGAGCCTAAGTACAGACACTGACACACACAGTGTGAGAGCCGACTGCTCCAAGTTTCCAGGCTTCCTTTGAAGTCGATGGGAATTTGCCTGAATAAGGTACACATGAAAATGGAATAGAGGTGTTCAGTTTTGGCCTGTTAGGACATGGGTGCCAATGGAAAACGCTTTATTGCTGAAATCATAAGCAGCTTGCTAAATATTTGGGGCTTAAGAATGCTCCACCCAACGACTTGCTGGTTAAAGCATTCACAGGGTGGTAGAAGATGAGAGACTAGATCTCCTCCCCTGTCTCTTGAGTGGAGGTTTCAGCCACTGACTTGAAGTGGTGACTTTGCTCTCTCCCTTTTTCCTCCATCTCTTCCCATGTTTTTCTCTATCCTTGTTAAGAACTTAAAAAAAGCCCACCAAAACAACACCTGGAATCTGAGGTGTGGACATTTCCTCCCTTGAGAGATTTAAATCCCAGAGCTTGACAGGGTTTAGTGCACTTCCTTTCGTTGGTGTTGCTTGGCGCCTAGCTGCTAGCAGTTCTTGGAAGACCCCTGTGAGTTCTTCTTGTGGGTGACTGACTTTCCTCACACAGGGAACTCAGACTCTTACTCTGGTCTGCATCTGCTGTGTTTAACTAAAGCTCAGTGCATCAGTGCAGAGCATGGTGACTCTTAAATCACTGTGTTGACTAAGCCTGAAGCCCAGAAAAGCTGAGGTGAAAGCACAAGAGATAATCACCATAAGAGAGAGATAATGAGGGCTGATTTTATTTTAGTGATGTAAATAAAATGTGCTGCATCAATACACTAACTGATGAGATGTGAGTCTGGAGTGGAAGAAAGACAGGGTCACTTACCCTTGTCCTCCCTCACTGAAGGCAACTAGACCATGTAATTCCTTTCACAAGCTGGTGACCCTCCAGCCTCCAGCCTGACATTATACATTCTGTATAAGTAAAAACCAGATCTTATAGGTAGGGTGTAAGTGCAGTATATGTAGATAAACGTAGATAAAACAGATGTCTTGTATGTGCAAGTGGTATATCGAGGATGCATTGCTGTTAGGACATCAGTAATTGTTACATACAGCTTTAATGTTACAGGGAGAGAAACATGGCCGGCTGTGACACTTGAAGTGTAAGTTGTGCTTTTCCATATACAGCTTCCTGTTAAATATTCTACACAGCAGCTCCTATGCTTATGCTTTTCCCTAAGTGGTCATTTTGAATGGCAAGCAGTTCAGCACTTATTGACAGGTTGCTTTCTTGTCTAAAAATAGAGGAACGTGTGGATCCTTGTACACAGCAGGTAGTCAAGTAATAACGAAAGTGATTGATGATAAAAAGCTTGCTTTCTACTCTCCTGTCATCAACAACCTATTGGGATCAAGAGAACACTGGGATAGAAATTAATCTTCCTTGAATTATTCTAAACAGTCAACTGATAGGAGATTTCTTTGATCTCATTCAATTGAAATTGATTAATTCTGTTAATTACTCTGTTTGAACTGAGTTAGCAGGAATTTTCTGCGTGTAGCGGCATCCTGGATGGTTTGCCTTCTTGCATGCCAAACAAGTAAACTTGGTAAAGAATTTGAAAGGAGATGATGTCAACCTAGTGTTTGCTGAATAAGACTGATAATGACTATCAGTGATAAATATCTGTAGAAATGATCAGATGTAATTTGTTTCTGTACTTGGATTCTTTATTGAAACTGTCATTGGTTGAAATACAAAAACAGTCCTTGGGGCAGGAACTCATGAATTCTTCTGCCGAGGAAATGCATAATCACTAAGCTAGGAATATTTTCTCTCCTTCTCCCTCTGTCCATTTCATACCTCATGAATCCTTAATACTATAGAAGGAACTGGAGTTACATTAGAGTTCTTTAATGCCTGCTGGATTATGGGATTGTCATAAACCTAGGGTGGTCCCCCAAGTTTAATGCCATCTCCTTATTCCTGAGGCCTCCTGGGAAGGTTCCAATTAACATTAGTAGTGCAGGACTAATCTCCTACCTGGAATCTGTTTTTTCCAGTTAGCAGACTGAATCTTATGAGCTAGAGGAGATATTTGGGGTGCTTGGGACTGTACGAATAGACTGACATACACCGAAGGATTTGCCACATACTGAGGATGCAGCTTCTTAAGGCTTGTCAGCCATCCTGAAATCTGTCTTTGCTCTACCTAGCTTTCAGTCAGAAAGAAAACTAATTTATTATGCTAAAATGTTATTATTAAAAAAATTATCAGTGAGTATTTCTGGAGAGAGGTACAAGAAATGAAACAATAAAACGTGTTGTAGGTACATCTTGTTCTAGCTAAACTTCAAAGTGGTTTGTCTTTCCCATGTAGGTAGTACGAACTTAAGCCAAAATAATTTCCAAAATACTTACCACAGCCCTCTGGTGCTGGGATCCAGTTCACTTGCATCCTGCCCAATTCAGCTTAGTCTGTGCTCTATAAAGATGCCTTTGGAGTGCCCTTCTGTGACACTGTAGCTCAGCTGGAAGTCAGCAGCTAATTGACTTTGAAGAAACCCTTTATGCAATGGGAAGGCAAAACACCCTGACAAGCTCAGTACTTGCTCTGGGGGTAAACAGGTCGTTTACCTGTTTTCAGTAAAATTCTTTCTGCTGGTGGTGAGGGAGGTGAAACTTGCTAAGCAGCCATGTGAGTATGCTACTATTTATAACACTCAAGTGTAAAACCTCTTGTGCACAAATATGTAAGTGAGAACAACAAATACAGCTCAGTAATATTTCCTAGAGATCAGATAAAATTACAGGGCACTGCACTGGAGTCCAGTAGAGTGCTACGATCAGTGATCTCTAAGTGTAGCTTGCTTGAACTGCACTTACTTGAACACTGGAGTGATAGGCTCTCTCCAGGAAGGTTAAAGATGTGGATTTAAATGCCTTTATGCAGAAGAAATGCTTTTATGCAGAAGAAATAATTAGAGCCCTTTTGGCTTATCCTGAGAGAGTCTTGCAGTCATTGCACTATTATATAAAATCTGGAGGCTTTTCTTTTATTTATGTTTTCAAAGAAAGCAGTAACCATATCTGCTGTTTGCGTAAAGTTTGTTATCCTAGGCTTCCAAAAAAGCCAAATGAAGGGCTATTTTTTGGATCAATTGGGCATAAAAATTGGGCATAACATTGAGCAGCATGGTGGGAAGCGTGTTTGTGTCCAGAAGCAGAAAGCTTGTTCAAGAACACCAGTGGTGAAAACTGAGCCAGACAGAAACCAAAGAAAATTGCTTCTTTTGGGGATCACTATTTTGCTTCTAGACACCTCTGTTCAGGTCAGATGTTATGTCTTTCACCTGCAAAATGATATAAAACACCTCAAAATAGCTGACAAAAAGGTAACTCCAGAACAGGAGGCAACACATACGTGCCATGGAAGTACCATAATTAAGCCAGTTTGCCATGCTGAGGGGTCAGGGTTCCCAGTCTGAGTGTGCTGCTGGGAAGACCATACCTGCCGTGCCTTCGGAAGCTGGCAACGCTTCTGTGTTATGCTGCACAATCCTTTGCATGCAGCAGCTTGCTCTGAATTCCCACACAGCTCCTTATGTGGGGTTCTGCTGTGATGTACAGCAGACATACTCAGGATATCCAAAAGCCTTCACATCTGGATTACATGTATTTTTTGTGGATTTGCTAGCAGGATGAAGGACCCACTCCCTGTGACCCTGTAAGTTAGGAATAAGGGATTTGGGTTCTTTTCCCTCAAGTCTATTTTACCAGTTATAATATTGTGGTCGGAGCTACTTTCCAAAATATTCTAGGCAATTTTTATGACTTAGTAAAATCACCAGATCTTCCCTCTAAAATAAATAAAGAAATTGCCAATAAGTCCCCAAGAATCTGGTGCAGATATTCAGCCTGAGGCTTCTTCACTCACTGCTTTTGTTGTATTTCTTCCATTGAGATACCCTTACTGGATAAAGCCTTAGGTAAATTTTTCGAGTCGTAATCTCGTTAATATCCGAAGTTGTTATGAGAGAGAACATGAAAAGCTAAGAAAGCAATAATTTCAGGAATTGGTTTCTTTACGGCTTTTCTATTAACTTTTTCCTGGCAATCATGCTCATTAATTTGTTATACTCCCCTTTTTAACACAGATCCAAAAAAAATCACAGAAAGTTTACACAAATTGTTATAGGGGGTCACTTACGCTATATTTGTTACCAGCATAAATAATTTAGAAAAATAATTATTTTTATTGAAGAGTACCTTTTACACTAACATTATGATTTTTTTTACAATTTTACTTGCCCATTTATGTGATGAGGCAATTAATCCTTTTGGGCAAATGATTACAAAAATATTAATCTGCTGAGAATTTTAGAAATAGAACAACTTTTACGTCCAGGCTGCTAAAATGTAATGGAAACTTCATAATATTAATTTTAGCTGTTTTATGTGAAGGGATCATACAAAATAACTTTCTCACCAGTCACAGCCCTAAGCACATCTGGTTCTATTTGGTGCCTGGGGTATTACATCTGGGGTATATTTATATTTGCTGTGCAAAGAGGAAAATATGGGCAAGTCTTGCCCTGTATTTTCTACCTATATTTTCCTTGGAGCTGGAGTCCAGGTTTTAATGTTCCCCCTACCAACAGAAAATAAAACATAAAACTGTACAAGCCCATGGCTGAGTTTCCTTGAATGCTTAATATCACTGGCAGGACACAACAGAAAGACCTTTCTTCTAGCAAAAGTATATAGATTAGAAGCCACCTAAAAGCTGTAAAGATGAGTATGAACCTGTAGCCTGCTCTCCTGCCAACACAGTCCATAACTGCCAGTCAAAGATTAAATCACCAAGCCCTGAATTTCGAGATCACACTTTAAAGAAAATAGAAGGACGTGTCTTCCAGGATGGAAGTGCCGAGTGGTGCCAATCCATGAAGCATCTGAATGACAGGAATTTATGTTTCTTGCTGCCCAAGTACCTTATGAAAACAAGGCTCTGCTCACCCAGCTTTCTGCCTGCATGGTGTTAGTGGCATCTTTATCACAGCAGAAGGAACAAGCCTAAGAACAAGCTATTGAATTAAAAAAAAATTAAAAATACTACCAAATGCTTTCTTTCTCTAAAAAATCTGTAACATACTTTCCAGACATATCTCTATGTAGGTGAACACAGTTTGCCAGAAAACAGTCTCTTGTGCATATTTGAAAATAACTCATAGATTTCATTACAATTTTATGGCTAAAGCCAGGTAGAGCCTGGTGGTTTTAAAACATAGATGATACTTAATGTTCTGCTTTTTCATCGCCTCATTTGTATTCTTTATTTCTGCTAGCAAGTTCTTTCATTATCCCTGCATGATACTTATTTTCAGTATTGCCAGGGCTATTTTCTCTTGTTTTGTCTTTTGTCTGTTTTGTTTTGTTTCTTCCAAATCTTATTTGTGGATTACTCTAAAGAAAAGCACTAATGCTATTTTAGGTGATTTCCAGTGTCCTCTGTCTGTATTTTATCTTATTTACAGATTGTTGTGTCATAGGTCTGTGTCAGTAATTCCAGAGTTCCCTAAAATGTGGATATAGTACTTTACAAATACAAAAAGTACTCAGCTCCTCAGGACATGGTTTAAAAGTAAGCTGACTGACTCAAGGACAACTCCCTTTAGGGTCAGCACAAACTTTGGCCATTTTCATCAGGCCTGAGGTGTGCAGTCATAAGTATGTCTCTTCTTTCAAAATACTCCCTGATCTTTTCCAGCCTCCAAAGACAATACAGAGATTACGTTTCTCTCTCATAAGTCATCCAGTAGCACCATGAAAATCAGTTGCATGATTGGTACTACCGCGTGTTGACAGACAGATATGAAATCTAGATATTCCCATTGTTAGTCTCCTGTTTTGAAGAGACCACAATGGCAAAAATGGAAAATAAATTACAAACCAGCAATTTTGTAGAACACTTTTGGTGATTACAGAAAAGCATTTTGTAATCATCCCAAAGCCCTACTAGCTGTCCATCAAGGAGATCAGTAATTCAAAGTAGTAGTAAATTTTTTCTGTGCATAAATAATCCATAATAATGGTGATATATGGCAATTCACATTTATCATTGATGAGGATGGCACTGAAAGTTAGTTATAATCATTGCTTCTGAAGCTGTCCAAGCATAATAGATTTGTGGAAACAAATACGAAAAAACAGTGGCAGAACATGTGATAAATAAATCCCAATAGGTCCGGTAACACAACACAGGCAGGGAGAAAACCCACTGGGAGATTTGCAAGTCAGTAAAGAAAAATACACATTCACAATATTAATTACAAGAGTGAATACTTTATGGGTTCTAAAACAACTTCCCTCTTGCTGCAAGTGGATAAATAGATAAGGCTTACCAGCAATGGAAAGAATTAGAACCTAATTAAGACTGACAACTGAGCTGTATGAAAATAGATGAGCACATGTAAACATTTTTTCTAGTAATTGATGAGGTGAGAAACAATGGCTTTTCTGGTGAATAAATAATTTGTCACACTGTAGGACAGACGCCTGTGGTAGATATAATAACTTGCTAGTGAGGTAGAACTCATTAATACTGTGTGGTGCAGTCAACACACTGGGAAGGGATGGGATGCCATCCAGAAGGACCCTGACACACTTGAGAGGTGTCACTCAAGATGAGCGGGCAATGTGCACTCACAGCCCAAAAAGCCAACCAAATCCTGAGCTGCATCCAAAGGAACATGGCCAGCAGGTCAGAGGAGATGATTCTCTCCCCCACTCTGTGCTGGTGAGTCCCCACCTGCTGTGCTGCATCCAGATCTGGGGATCCCAGCATAAGAAGGACATGGAACTGTTGGAGCAAGTCCAGAGGAGGTCATGAAGTGGATAACAGGACTGGAGCACCTTCCCTAGGAAGACAGGCTGAAAATGTCGGGGCTGTTAAGCTCAAAGAAGAGAAGACTGCATGGAGAACTCATAGCAACCTTCCAGTATCTGAAGGGGGGCTACAGGGAAGCTGGACAGGGACTCCTTGTCAGGAACTGTAGTGGTAGGACAAGAGGAAATGAGTACAACTTAGAAAGACAAGAAATTTAATTTAGATATTAGGAAGAAATTCTTTACTGTGGGGGTGGTGAGGCACTGGAACAGGTGGCCCAGAGAGGTTGTGGATGCCCAAACCCTGGAGTTGTTGAAGGCCAGGTTGGATACATCTTTGAGGAACCTGGTCTAGTAGGAGGTGTCCCTGCTCATGGCAGGTGGGTTGGGACCAGATGGTCTTTAGAGTCGCTGCCAAACCTTAAGATTCTATGATTCTATGATTCTGCAGTATATATTCTGGTTGCACTGCCTATGCTTAACTCATTTCAAAATGTGAATTAGAAGAGATCACGTATTTTTCAGCTGGACTGTTTTAGGGCTTTACTCTTTTCAGAGACAGAGGAGGGCTGAGTATCACTCAGCTGCAAGTGTCTCCTGCCTATTGCCTTCTCCCCAGTGCTGGGAGGGTGTATTTTCAGCACGGTCACTCGGAGCAGCCTGGCATTCTTGCTGCCTGTGAAGAACATGGTCTGCCTTCTTGTTTGCTCCAAAGAGAAGCAGACTGTGTGCCATTAGTCCTTTGTTTAATTTAAATTCCCATAGCAGGATACAACAAATGGTTTAATGGTGAAATACAGTGACATGGCATGGCCTTAATGTCATAATTACCCATAAAGAACTGACAGAGATCTTGTAATGTCTCCAAAGAAGTCAAGAGACAAGTAATTTGTAAGTCCTGCTGAATAAGTAAAATGAGCCTTAAAATTAACTTACTGTGTAAGTCCAATAGCGTTTCTGCAAAGATTTCTGGTAATAGAACTAGCACTAGCAGAGGTTTATCCTTGACTTTAACTTGGTGTATAGCTTGGCCAAATTCTGAAGAGAGGCAGAGGTTTCCTGCTATCGTGTGATGAGGAAGAGGGGAGGATGGTGTGTTCAGCAGGTCCCAAAGCCTATAGCAACACACTATTCGATCAAAGGCACAGGTCCCCTGTGGCCAATTAAACAGGTGCCCACGTGAATAAGCTGCTGTTGAAGCCAGCGAGTCAAATACCCTCATTGGAACCCTTGTCATAACAGTCCCTTGGGAATGCAGAAATTCTCAGCAACTAAATAAGATTGAAGAAGGCTGGAACCTGTGGTGCCTCCCATTACACAGCTGGTTAAAGGAGAAGAGCATTTACTGCTCCCAAAGGTGGGGGCTTAGCAGGAGCCTCCTGCTCCAGGCGCAAAGCAAGTGTTCTTCATGGCCTCCCAGGAGTGGATGGCTCCTGAATTATGGATGATTGGAAGCCCACACTGAATTAGGAAGAGGAAAAGAAAGTGTTAGTGACAGGTAAGAGTACTTTTTACATGAGACTTTTAAATTGGTCTTCATAGGGCAATACTTCTCTGAAATAATTATTTCCTAACGAGTGACCTCCTGTCCTATCAGAGCTACGTTTAGATAATCTGCAGCTGTTATTTCCATGAACATGGGATTGCTGTGTTTATCGTGCAACTTTGACTTCCTCCGCATGCTGCATGCCTGTCTCTCTTGGCTGAGCCTACTTTTAACATTTCAAAGAGTTGAGCAGCTTCCAGCAGCCACCGTCTGTGAGTATTGTGGTCATCCCAAACTCATGCCAATACATTTTTAGACAGCATTTGACAGTCCTGTACTTAGTCAGTTTTTCTCATATTAGCATGAAATACACAAACCTGCTTATACTTAATCTTAAAAACATTTTTTTTCAGTTTGTTCAGATAAATCTCCTTGGCTCAGCACCAAACCCATTTGCTTGCAAGGCTGGAGCTCTGTGTTGTAGCCCCTCTTATTACTTAATTTTGTCTGTGTTGGTTAGTGGGAAGTTTTGTCAGCACTGCATTTAAGAGTGTTTGTTTAGCAAAGCTCAGGCCTAATCTGTTAGGCTGGTTGAATGTCAGTTCTAAATTTGAGGGCAAAATGGTCACAATATTCAAACAATGTGTAGTTTACATTGCAAAAAAAAAAATATTGGTGGGCATGACTACATGGAATAAAGTCTGGTGCTACATAAGGCCTCCAGAGAACAGGAGCTGCTGTACACAACAGTTTTTATTGTCGATTACAAAAAGAATTACTGGTTTTCTTGCTGGATTTGAAGATCACAGCTGCGTGTGGAGTGTTTATATCCCTTGTAGAAGTGAGAATGTGGAGCTCAAGTCCTCTCTAAGGAAATGGTAAACTCCAGCTGAGGATTTCCACAATAGGTGGAAAATATCAGCCAACTGAAAGTAGACATTGGAGGTATTTACTAGGTAATTAATAGAAATGACTGCTTACCCAGAGATAGCTCTTCAGCTCTTAAGGTAAAGGCACCAATGCAATTGTTCCTGGAGTGGTTTCTTCCCATTGGGTAGAATCCCTATATTTAAGGCCTGCTCCAAGCCCTCCTGAAGCTATTGGGAGGTTTCCCATGAATTTCAATTTGTAGGCAATAAGTATGACCCTTTTTAAGCTTTTAATAATAATTCCTTCACTCAAGGAAAAACAAAATCTCATTCCAAATATTTAGATTGCTAAAGAAAGGCATGTAGTAGTATTTTCCACAGTATTTTATAGAGACACAGGTCAGCATGGAGGAAAATGTTCACGCCTGTTTTCCCATAGGATGTTCAAAGAAATCCTGTGAAATAATTCTTTTCCATGAGATAGGAACATGCAGTATTTACTTAGGCTAATGATTAAGAAATCTGTTGGAGAGAAAGAGGGAAAGAATATGGTTTGGGGGGGTGTGTGTTATTTTGTATTAAAAAGATTCAGGTGTGAAAATCTTTCATGTTTGAGAATTCCTTGAGTGAGGGAGTATCAGTAGTCAGAAGCAGATGTTTCTCTTGTGTTTGAGTATTGGGACTGTGTTGATGAAGACAACCCTGTGACCAAAGATCTGCTTGCAAGGGGTTGTTGGACTGGGCCCAGCAGCTCTTGTTGCTTGACAAGTGCTCTGCTGGTTCCCAGGGATGGGCAGAAACGAGCTACAGCTCGCTCTGAAATAGCAGAGGCAGCTTCCTACCCTGCGCTGCATCTTGTGGAGACCTGTGGACGCACTGGGTGAGAGTGGTGTGATTGATGTTGCTGAAATTGGAGTCCTGAGGAACTCAATATTACACTCATTTGTATTATGTCACATCGATATGGAGAAGTGTTAAAATAAGTGACTTCTAAAGTGTTTGCTGATGGTGCTGCTGATTTAAGCGGGATTATAGCCCATTAAACACCCAATGCATGACTGTCTTTGGCCATTTTACAGATACAGCCTCTGGCTTTAAATGCTTGAGACTTATACCCATTTGTTATGGTGAGTAATTTTTTAGACTTTTTAGAGAATGATTGTAGGAGTAGTTTTTGGTTTCTCTTGGTAAATCCTCTTCTAGGGTTTGTCTTCTCAGCGAGTGTAGATGCTCTTCACCTCAGTGTGAACAACTGACCACGGAAAGTGTCACAGGTGACAGATGACCGGGAAATAGCGGAGTTAGTCTGCGGCAAAGATAGCAAGGATAATTTCAGGCTTTTTCGCGGCAGAAAGCACAGTTGAAGCAGCATTTCTGATGTATCTATCAGACTGAAATGGAAGAAGGCGGTGCGCAGGCGGTGCGTGCGATAGGAGAGCAGCTACCATCCCTGACTCCTAGATCCCACCTAGTTAACTCCTTGCAGCAACACACCAGGCTGCCAAGCACCGGGTTAAAATCGGGCCGAGCCGAGAAGGACGGAACGGCCCGGCCCTTCAGCCCCGCGCCCCTCCCCGGCGAGGGCCGAGGTGTTCCCGCTTGTCCCCCTTCTCCCGCTAATTCGGTGACATTTCGGACGGTTCAAAAGTTCACGGGGAGGCTCTGGCGAGGCGACCGGGTGCGGGGCTGGAGCGGGGACCACCGGCAGGTCCAGCCGACCCGGAGGGGTTGGCCGGTGCCTTCTCCTCCCTCTCTCCCTCCTCTCTCCTCGCTTGTTTCCAGGCGAGACCTTGGTCTCCGCAGGTACCGCTCTGCCTCCCTCCGACTGCCCTTCCATCTTCCCCCTGCAGCATCTGCCGGCCGCCCGGCCGGGCAGCGTGCGCGGAGGGGCGCGGAGAGGC